>ML411663.1:0-128145 GCA_005239525.1 Nicotiana knightiana | reverse complement strand
GTATATATAATTCAACGATGCATCTGAGTAGGTTATACAGTATCATATACTATAACCCGATCCTGTGTTACTAGCGCTTCATGTATATATATATATATAAGAACATGAAGCGCTAGGAACACATGATCGTGTTATTTTAGGGATTGATACATATATAAGGCTATCAAAGTGTGTGTATATATGTATAGACACACACAGACACTTCACTGTAATACTATAACGTATATATAACTTATTATAGTATATGTTAGTGTGTGTATGTATATAACATTCATTCATCACTAGTAACACAAGGTCCGGTTATTTTAGGGATTTATACACTTGTAAATTGATTCATCAACTGATAACCTAGTGATAAATGAATGTTATATACATACACACACTAACATATACTATAACAAGTTATATACACGTTATAGTATTACAGTGAAGTGTTTGTGTTTGTATATATATATATATATATATATATATATATACATACACACACACTTTGATAGCCTTATATAAGGNTAATTATCCAGAAATCAAAATTAGTGACCAAAGTTGGTCGCTAACTATAAATCAGATTTATTTTATATTTTATAAAATATTTAAAATAATAACATAATTATTAAACGTTAGAACTGGGTCCCAGATTAGCGACCAAAATTGGTCTCTATCTGCTTCCCCTTTCTTAAGCGACCAACTTTGGTCGCTAATTTTAAATTATATTTATTTATATTTTATAATTTTTTTTAAATAATAATATAATTATTAATATCTTATATCTGGGTCTCAGATTAGCGACTAAAGTTGGTCTCTATTTGCTTCCCCTTTCATAAGCGACCAACTTTGGTCGCTAACTTTAAATTTTATTTATTTAAATTTTATAATTTTTTAAAATAATAATATAATTATTAAAATTTTACAACTGGATCCCACTTTAGCGACCAAAGTTGGTCGCTAATTTTAATATTTCTTTGACCAAGTAAGTCTGACCAGTCCGGTCAATATTTTGACCACATTATCGATCAAAAAGCGATCAAATTTGGTCGCTAATTTATTTACAATTATTTTTTAATAATTTTATCCAATTTAGCGACCAACTTTGATCGCTTTTTTTGATATATCAATATTAATCGCAAATTTTTGATCACTTTCAAAATTTTCGTAATGAAGGTCAAATATATTTATTAGTTAAGTAAATCATAAGTTTAAGTATTCAAATAAAAAAATTCGAAGTTCATATATCGACTTTTGAAAATCTTACAAAAAGACAAAAGGGAAAGAAGGCAAGTAGAAGGTGGTACCAAAAAGGAAGAGAACGTGTCCGAAGACGCAAAAAAATGTCTTGCAAGATGTCCGAATGGCTTCGAACGTGTCATGTCAACGTGTGCAATATATGCTACGTGTATCCTTTTTCTTCAGCTGGCACCTCCATTGCTACTCAATTTCCCAGGCCATACTAATGTGCATAAGTGCCTTAATTAATTCCTTCTTATCGAATTGGATATTTCGTAAATAAAGTCATATATATATATATATATATCAAGACTGCAAACCAGATATAGGTGAAGGAAGAAAATGACTCAGATGACAATAGACCCACAAAATGAGAAAATAGAATATTTTGAGCTGTCAAGCGGACACAACATTCCTGCTATTGGTTTGGGCACTTGGAGAGCTGAAACTGCAATCGACTCTGTTTATACTGCTATTCTTGAGGTACTCTCTATAGCTACTTTGCTTTTCTTTATTTATACTGTTTACATGTTTCTGTCCATCTCTTATCCAGTTTAAATTTGGTAACCTACATACTGTTTGGATTGTTGTTTTCCTCGTTTCGTTTATGTATCGTATTATAATGTATTGTATTGTGTTGTTTATGTAATGTTTGAATAAACTGTATTGTGTATTGTTATCTATTGTATAAGGTTGTTAGTTATGTGTTGAAGTAACATTTGGGTAGACTGTATAGTTTGTACTCCTGTACTACAGTAACAGGTATCTTGTTTGATTTGGTTGTACTGTACGCTGTTATAATTAATAATCTTACTAAAGTTCTCTTACTACAGTAAATATTAGATTTATCAATAGTTTTAAAAAAAAAAAGGAAAAAAATGATTACAAAACGGGATAGTCGTCGGAGTACCTTGCATACAGTGGCGACGAGGACTAGTGCTATAATATTGTACAGTTAACAGTTCAAAATCCCCACTCCCCGAGGCTTCGTCGGAAAATTACATTGTGAAAATACTTTAAATTCTTAATTTTATGTGTATACTATTCATTGACTCCTCTTGATTTTTTCATGTGCTTATTTATATTTTGACTCCCCTTAGTTAAAATTCTGGCTCTGCCCCTGCCCCTGCCCCACCCCAAACACCCCCCAAAAAAAGGAGTAATAGTGCCAAGATTTAAGAAAGTATTGACGAGGAGGAGGAACTTAAAGTATGATGGAAGAGTAAATAGGATAAATGGTGGAGCTAAAAAAAAAGAAAAGAATGTAAATGATTACACGCGATTATTAAACAATACTAAGAGTGAAATGGAAAGAGAAGTGAAGTAACGAACCCATTAAACCAAATTGGTCAATACGTAAAGTGGTCTTTTAATCGTTACATAACATGAGATTTTACAATACAAATACACTTTAGGTAACTTTATAACCAGGGGCCGATCAGCGTATCGGTGTCGGGTTCAATTGAACCCAGAACCCAGTACTTTCGACGTGGAACATAAATTTATGTATAAAAACTATCTAAAATAGAAACAAATAGTAGATATGAACCCATAACTTTAACAATATAATAGGTTCAATACTAAAATCTTTAGAGGTTGAACCCATAAAATTCAAATCCTGAATCCGACTCTGTTTATAACAACCAATGCATTTAAAGTGGCTATATAAGACACCCCTTAAAGATTAGATCTTTTATTTTTTTACTTTTTCGTTTCAAAGTTATGTTGTAAGGCCTTAATCGTCTCTATAGACCTTCTTTTAATTCCGTTTTTGGGAATTCAATAACTTATGGACCTTCCCCTATAGACGATGCTCGAGTTATTTGCTGGCTAAAGTTAAAGTAGTGTAATTGTATCTCACACCTGTAGTAACAATCATCTTGAGGAATTTTGCATTTGAATTTAAAGTAAAATCAGCAAATGGAAGTTAGTGTATATTGATAAAGGTAAGTAGGTGATATGGGATTTGTTTGAGGCTATTTCAAAAGAAGTAATTGTACAAGAGATATTTTGGCTTCATTTTTTTATCCTTCGTGGAATTGCTCTGTGCAAAAGCTAATATCCTGGATTTTATTATGCGTGTTTATGGATATTATCGGCTATATACATTAGAATATTCTCATGTAATGTATGTACTATGCTTTATAAATTCTTACTGTATTAGTTATATTGGTCCAGAATCAATTATCCACTCATGCATGCAGAATAAAATCAATACTCCTAATCGGTTATAATCTTCTAAGATTTTTCATTTGCATACATGTGAGAAGAACTTCAGAATTCTGTACTTACTCTACCTTTCCGTTAAAAAAATCCTAAATAATGTTTCTGTAAATTGTTTTTAAAATTTTGCAATGTATTTTGCGTCATTCCTTCTTTTGTGTTCGAGTCATTAGCATCTTTTACAATCTCCATTACCCAAGGCTTGGTCCTAGGATCATGAAAGTCAAACTCGCAATGATAATACCTTATGAAATGTTAAAAGGATCTTAAGTATATCAAGGTAATCAACATGTATTTTGATAAGCAAATTGATGATATAAAGCTGCTTTTTTATAACAAAGCTCTGGCTATGGCTGCAGGCCGGCTACAGGCATGTGGATACAGCGGCTGAGTATGGAGTCCAAGAAGAGGTACTTTTAATTTGTTAGTTTTCTTTCACATCGTTGATCTACGTCCAAGTAATATCTTTTGTATAAGTTGTTTGACATGCACTTAGACGCACATACGGAAAGAAAAGAGGCTTACAAATGCTGCTTTTGATTCATGAAGCAATTGGGAGCAACGAATACTATGTTGTTTGCTTACTAGAAAATCCTGGACTGCTGGACATAGTCTAGAATGTTGCAGATATAGAATGTTCCGATCAGAGTAATTGGTAGAGAATGGTGTCATCTGGACTTAGGATCAATGTGCAAGTGTGAAATTTATTAACTGAAATAGATGATTAACGATCTTTTCTGTGCTTAACAAGTAACGCTTTTTTTTTATTCCAATATAGGTTGGCCGTGGAATCAAAGCAGCTATACAAGCAGGAGTAGAGAGATCATCCCTGTTTGTCACATCTAAACTATGGTATTAGGGAAACTATGCTAACTTATTTCAGATCCCTAGGAGTTTTTACGTTCAATATGCAACTAAACAAATTAAATGGCTATAGGGTGATTTTATTGGTTGTTTTAGGTGTACTGATTTGTCACCGGAGAGAGTTCGCCCAGCGTTGATGAAGACTCTCAATGAACTGCAACTGGATTATCTTGATCTCTATCTGGTACTACTCCACGCTCCTTTCTTTCTGTAGTATCTGGTTTCAGTATAGAAATCTAATTGAGGTATCTGAACTTTATGTCGAAGATCCATTGGCCGTTCCGTCTAAAGGACGGAGCGAGCAGACCTCCAAAGGCGGGGGAAGTGTCCGACTTCGATTGGGAAGGCGTTTGGAGAGAAATGGAGAAGTTGGTGACGGACAAACTAGTTCGAGATATTGGAGTATGTAATATTACGGTCAGGAAACTTAATAAGCTCTTAGATGTTGTTCAGATAATGCCTTCTGTATGCCAGGTCAGTTGAATTATTGTCTTTTAATTAATGGTATCAATGTCATCTTTTTTAGTATTTATGGGTGATCCTATGTACTCAGATGGAGATGCACCCTGGATGGAGAAATGAAAAAATGTTTGAGGCTTGCAAGAAGAATAACATCCACGTCACAGTAAGTAATTGAAGCTCTGTCCATGACATACATTAACAATGTGAACAAGATTCACATTGGACCTAATGTTAACTATTTTCGATTATATGTAATTCGAAAGATAAAAGAAAAACCACAAATGCCTTCGTTCAGACCTGCGACTAGTAGCTTAGATGTTTGAAGCCTAAAGGACTCTAAAATAATATATAGCTTTACCTATGGTAGTTTTGTGGTCCTAGTAACTCGCGGAAGCCATATCTGAGTTGATGCTTTTCTCCCAAGTCCTAATAGATCTTATATTCAGTTTTACCATAGTTACGAGTCTGTTTATAGTCGTCAACAAACTTTAACTGAAGTTAACTTCAAACTAGAGGGCAATACTCCGGTGAACTCAGAGTAGCCCAAACCGATAATGATGAACAAATTTAGTATACTAGGGCGCTTGGGAGAACCATGTTAAGAAATTTGATGCATTCGCATTCCCCTTTCCTTAGATCAGATTAGCTGCTTCATCCTTTGAGCTTGAGGTACCTCTCGATGGAAGGAGGCTATAAGCATCACGAGCAAAGACGTGTCAGAAATGAAAGCCCCTTAGATTATTGAACATAAATATGTGCCTTATGTAAATGCTTATGTACTAACTAGCAATATTTTCCAGGCATATTCGCCTCTTGGTTCACGAGAAATTGATCTTATACATCATCCCGTGGTGGAGAGGGTAGCAAGAAAGGTAAACAAATCAGCAGGGCAGGTGCTAGTGAGGTGGGGTATACAAAGAGGAACCAGTACAATTCCCAAATCTGATCACTCTGAAAGAATCAAAGAGAACATTAAAGTGTTCTCATGGGAAATTCCAGAGCAAGATTTCCAAGCCCTTTGTGATATCCCAGATCAGGTACCTCTATCTTGTCATTTAGATTCTAAGCATTATTCTGCATGCAGTTGTTTTCAGTTTGTATCAAGAGTCAAGTTGGTGATGTTGGGCTGTAAATACATGATCAACAGAGTTAATTCCACAAATAGTATTGGAAATTTATCCACTATAATAGTAGTCACAATGACTTTAATGTGACAAAATGCAGCCGTGTAAATTTGCTATTACATCGGTGATCACACGTTGAAATTAGGCCCTAATCGTTAGCCCTGATCGGCACCATGTAGGATCTGTCGAGTTTCTTATTCCTTGTTTCTGTAGGCACGAGTATTGAACGGAGAAGAATTGTTCGTGAACAAGACGGATGGGCCATACAGGAGCATAGCAGATATCTGGGACCATGAAGTTTAATAAGATTCACTTGTAAGTGTTTTGAGTTTATGTCAAGAATGAGAGTGGTGTTTCCCCTTGGCCACCATAGTGAAGTCCTTGTCCAAGAAACATGTTTTGGACTAGCTATCTTGTCTTTCAATGTACTGTAAGTCTGTAATTCGCGTGTTTTTGGCATGCAATATTTACTAAGGAGTTGCCTTTTCTAAGCTAGCTTTGTGCGGCATGTGGGCAGAAAGATAATCTTATATTGTTTTCGTGAATTTCAGAAGCATCAGCTTGTCTCAAACTTCCAACAACTGCCTAGGATGTAACCTTTCATCACGAAAGGTCAATATGCAATAAAACAAGGAAATACACAGGCCACAGTTTAGGCCCCCACATACACACACAACACCAGACAAAATAGTCAAACTCACATGAATTCTTGCAAATTTGTCCAACTTATCTGAATTGAACATAAAAAAGACGCAAAGCATCTCACCTGAACTATTACTGACATCAACTTTTAAGTTCACCAAGTTCATTTTAACCCATGTATGATACACACACACATCAATTTTCAGCTCTACATTTACGTGCTAGCTAAGACATAGTCGTGTACTGAAAAATGTTTTTGTACAAGCAAATGATTAAACAACATAAGTGTGATTCTCTACAAGGGACAAACAGTAAATATAGATGATATTTGCCTACTAAGGGCTCGTTTTATCTCGAGTTCAAATATGAGATGAGTTCATTCCGTATTTGGTGGGATAAATCATGGTATATCTAATTTCGGGATAATTAATTATGGGATAAGTTGTTTTCAAACCAAACGACCGATAAGAGATATATGATAAGGATGGCAATTTTCCTGCGTGTGTGAGAATCACAAAGAGAAATAAGGAAAATGTATGTTGGATTATTGATAATCACTCACCACTGATGAACAAGAACCCCAGTTTCTCTTAGAGATGTAAATAGGAGCGTCAATGATATATTCATATCCCCCCAACCCTTTCTCCTCACGGGGTAACTCTGCTTCAAGTCGTGTTTCCAGTAACACAAGCAAAATAGTCCTATGAGTATAATATGGAAGTACTCAAAAGAGGATATAAACAATAGGAAAAGGCAGTTTGACCGTTATGAACTCTTTTGCTATTATCAGTACCTAGCATTAAAAAGCTTAACATTAACATGATTACAACAACAACAATAACTGCTTTTATGTTAATTTGGTTGGATTCACAACAATAGTCTATACAAAACTTTCAACAACTGGCGAGGGAGCAAAATCATTAATCACAAAAGATCAATAAGAAACAAAACGATGTAACAGAAAATTCATTTTGAATTCTTGCAAATTTATCCAACTTGTCTGAATTGAAACAGAAAAAAAGAGGTAACATATCTCAGCTGAACTTTTTTACTTTTAAGTAACCTAACAATATATCCCAACTTTACCAAGTCCGCTTAATTTCAGCCACACTGATCAGTTTCAGCTCTATATCTACGTGCTAGCTAACACATAGTCGTGTACTCACAACTGTTATTGTACGAGCAAATGAATTAAACAACATGAATACTGATGATATTTGCCTACTACGAGATGTATAAAAAGGATGACATTTTTCCTGCTTGTGTGAGAATTACAAAGAGAAATAAGAAAAAACTAAAGCTACTAAAACCATGCTGGATTATTGATGATCATGATCACCACCACTGATGAACAAGAACTCCACTTTTTCTTAGAGAAGTAAAGAGATCCAAGCATTGGCCATATGTATGCTCATACTTAGAAGACCTCTCACCAGGACAGCATTTCTGCCACCTATTGTAATGGCATTCAAGAAAAACTTCATCAATCAGGCAAATCGCCCCCGTTTCAAACAATCTGGGAATCAAATCAAATTCAGTGCCTTCAACGTCCATCTTCATCACGACATAATCCCTCTCCGATACACTGCTCTTCAACCATTCAGCAAAGTCAAAACCTTGGATCAAATCCACCTCACTCGCAGAGTTGCTAGAAGATTCAACAGGTTGAATTCTTCCCATCCCTCGCCCTTTCGCCACGTCTTTATGACCCGGGTCTTGATTAATCTCAAACGATAATGTCTCATTCCTCACCCAAGCAGCGTAGGGCAACAAAGTCACCCCTTTTTTACCCTCATACTGCCCGTGAAAAGTCTTGTCAGCCTCAATTGCATATATCTCAAATGTCTTATTCTGTTTCGGATACTGCTTCTTAAACCAACTCACAATGCTAGAACCGTAACTCCTCGCCCCAACATCAACATACACATACCTCTGCTTAAAACTTATATCCGCCATGGACGACAAGTACTTTATGTTCTGTGCATTCTTCTTTAGTGCAATCCATGGTTTCTTAGGTTCCTCTTTAATCAAAGGCTCAGCTTTTTTAATCAGCTTCAGTTTATAATCCTGAACACTACATTTCTTCTTCGAATCACTACTCACTTTTTCTTCAACATATACATCCCCAAAAATAACCTTTTTCATAACAATCTCACGAATAGTATTTGAATCAAAACCATCAATATTCCTAGACTTAATCAATGTACAACAGTTAAACAAATGAAGGAATGAATTGAAACTGTACGTATCTTTAGACCCTGTTGTATGGACCACGAAAAACCCTTCGGGTTTCAGAGTCCGACAAATCTCCGCCGCGAAATCACCCGGCTTCGTCGACTTATCTATCATTCCGGCACCGGAAAATATGAAATCAAATGTATTATCTTCAAAAGGCTGTTTAACAGCTTTACCTGTAATAACCAAAGGCTTTGAGCCTTTCTTGTATATCCCAACTGAGTCGGCGATCCCAATTTCCTTTAAAGCGAAAACATCAGCACCTACTGGGGTTTCAACGCAAAGGGTTTTCGAATTCGGGCTCAAAAACCCCTCTGCAACAAGATCCTGAAACACAGAAGAATAAAAACGGGCCGATTTTTGGAAACCTGGGCTGGTCCATAGATCGGGAAGTTTGGGCTTCGCCGGAGCAGATTTTTCGCTTGTCGTCATGACCGCTGATACAGACTCGGTCAGCTGCCCGACGCCGGAGGTAATAACATTCAGATTTTCGGGCAGGGAGAAGAAACAAAAATCGCCGAGGTCACAGGTTTCGCCTTTGAGAGTCACCACGTAAGCAAACCGACAACCAAGAATCACAACACAAAACAGAAACAAACGTACCAACACATTCCTTAAAAAACCCGGCTTTCCCGTAGTATGATCCATCACACAACGTATTCTTGTGTATTTTTTGTAAATATTAACAACAATATGAAAATACAAAAGTGAAAGAAGCTAAAATTGGAAAATAGAAAAGATGGGATTACCGAGAACAGAAACGAGCAGAGGTATGATTAGCGCCGATAAGAGAACGGTGAGACATGGGTTTTGAAAAGGGTAAAATTAAAGGAGCATAAGGGGTTAACATTTTTGGTAAGAAATAAGAAAGCTGTATCATTTGTAGGCGAAAATTACTCTTTTGCATATTTCTTCATCTAAAAATCCGAAACCCAAAACCCATTTTCTAATTTTTCTCACTGGGATTATTGAGATTATGAAGAAATCGCAAAACCCAGTTCCTAAAAATTTCTGATTTTGGGATGTATAGAGAGAGAAAATTTAAAGAGAAAAGAATGAAGAAGAATGAGTTACATGGGCTAAAGAGAGAGGGCGGATAAGAAGAAAAAGGGTGTGAAGATGACGGGAATTTAGTTCGGGTGTGGCGGGCCCCGAGTGACTAGCGTGGGCGAGTGCTTTTGGCCAAATTTAACGGCGAAAGGATTTTGGGTTTGACTACTCGGTTTAGTAATTAGCTTTTATCAGATTACGGTTTTACCCTCTGCAAATGTTATTCTTATAGATTAGCGTGAGATTTACTTGTGTGCACTTCATGTTTATATAATATAATAATATTATATGTTTCTTCCATATATATATATATTACCTAATCACAGTTGTTTGTAATAAATTTACTCAGAAAAATAAACAGCAATTACAAACAATTATGAAGAAAAAAGATTTTATTAATAAATATTTGGGGTTATAACTCTATTTATTCCTTGATTCTTTTCTCCTATTTATTCTACGTGATTCGAAAGCCTTAGCGATGTATTTATCGAACGTAGGACTTTGAGCAAGACATATTTAACATGTCATTGATCTCTTAATGAATATTTCAAGAGTTTTATAGAACTTCAGAGTTTGATCTCTTTGTACATATTTCAAGAGTTTATGAAATTGCTAAGATCGTCTTTGAAGACATATATAGCTTAATTTATAGGTCCGAAAAGAGTTTTTAGTGGAGTAGCCACCAAGTAACTCTAACATACTCCTAATATTTCAAGAGGCGGATTGAATTTAAAATTTATCTTGATTTGTCTATCGTAATCAAATAATATGTATTTTTATTTTTATTTTCGACTATATATTGAGATTGACTTAATATTCAAAAATCAAAAAAAAATTACTCGGTTCTAATAAGTATTTACCGAAGAAAGAGAGTGGTTTGGGGTAAATTTAACTGCGAAACTTTTTGTGTGCGACTGACTACTCGGTTTAGAAGTGGACTTGGGTGGAATTACGGTTTTGTCCATCTGGATTTGGAGATGCTATTCTGTGCCAGCTAATGTTCAAGTTGTATACGGTTTCTTTTTCTTTTTGTTTTGCTTTTGGTTATGTATTAATTATTGGACGCGGAATGGAAATGGCTCTTTAATGATTGGCTCCTTTTCTTTAATGTTATTATGGTTGGCTTCTTTTCCTTTTTCTTTCTTTCTCTTTAACTAATTCATTTTTTCAAAAAAATAATAATCTTATATTTGGATTACAATTTACACCGTATATAATTGTTAAGTACTTACTTATAAAGATCACTTTCTTGTTTCGTTCAAGTTAAGCGTCTGCATTTATTAGAGATAATTATTTGGATTGGCTCTACATAATTTTGTTCTAGAAACAATCATTGCACCCATCAATGCATAAAAATTAAATTAACTTATGAAGTATGAACATTAATGTGGAACAAGAAGGTACAACAGGATTGTTTACCCGTAAAATTGTATAATTAAATTTATACGTGTTTATAGACAAGTGAATTAATTTGATCTCAAGATGATAAATAAATTAGACAAAAATGTAAGACTTAGTGTGGAGGTTGAGATAAAACAACAAAAATCGTGATTCAGGGAGCAGGGCTTTCGGGGACAATATTAACGATAAACGAGCAAGAAAATAAAAGTGTATTAAGCTTTGAACAGAGTGTAGTATATGTTTTTCAAAAAATTCGCCATCTTTACAATGATAATAGAGCGCACTATTTATACTTGCACCTAGGGAACAAGGTCCTAGGATCAAGCCCCTCTTTAATGGCAATTATGAGGGCCATTGAAGAATGTGTAACGGCAGGTAGTGAATGTCATATTCTCTGTGACGGACCATATACTTAATGATGTAGAATATTCTCCATTAAATGCTATCTGGCGGCATATATTTATCTCGCCTTTATGAATATTATTCTCTCCGGTAACAAATGAGATCGTTGCCTTCGGGCCCTACAGTCTTCTGCCCTCGACTCCACGTGTCACTTTCTCATGCGATCATTTAGTATGAACATATTTTACTCTATACAGATAGTACCCCTGCTTTTCGGTGGCATAACTTTGTGTCACTGCGAAGTTGGTAGAAAAACCTTTTTGGCAGAAATTCTCTGACCCCCTCTGAAAAGTTTCTGACTGTTGATTAGACGCACGTCTCTCCGCATTTAATGTCCGAACACGCGTCATCCCACGATTCTGCACCACTTCTACCAGTTATCGAGGTAATTATGGCCACAATTTAGCCACATATTCCTTTACTTATACGCATCAAACTTTCCCATTTACACTTCATAACTTTCAAAATTGTCTCGAACTCTCTTTGCTTAACTCATACTTGTCTTCAACTTTCCAAAATCTTCTTCTTTAGCAAAAACCCTTTTCTCTCTTCTGATAACGATGACCTCTTCTTCCAAAACCCCTAGTTCTCAAAGAACAAAGATAAAATTGACGCTACTCCTCCTACGGTGAGCACCATTATCCCAAGGAGTCTGTCACAACTAAGGACTTCAAAGAGAAGTACCCTACCGCTAATCCTCGTACGTGGACTATTGGCGTGTATTCTTCTTCTATTTGTCCTTCAAGCATCCTTATTGTAAAGGAAGACTGATATTGCCTTGATTTAAACATCATCGTTCCTGACCTGGTGGAGCGGATAACCTTACCCAAGAACGGTTTCACGTATTTTTATACGTATCCCTTCACTTTGAGGACATTATCTTTGAGCGGGGAGCTTGACTCTGTTATCACGGAGTTGTGCATCTGTTACGAGTTATGCCTGACACGAGTAAGTCCTTCTATATGGAGGACATTTGCTTGTCTTCGGCGTCTATGACAGGAGACGGGAGAAGAGCTAACCTTGGATCGATTAATGAACCTTTATTCCCCCGAGATTTTTCATGGGGGAACGGTAAATTTCAGCAAACGTGGCCACCATGCTTTGCTATCCAGCATAGATGACGACAATAACCGTAGGTAGATGAAATGGTTCATTGCAGTTGCCACCAGTGACATCATTCAGGCCACGACTTCATCCTTTTGGAAATTATGGAACCTCACTCATAAGTTCACCATTTGTCTTTTCTTCTATTAAAGATCGCCCCATGTCGTTATTGACCCTTATTCTTTTGTTTATTTCAGCAACTCGGTGGATACCACCTAGGGTTGAAGGCTTGGACTAGTGGGTCCAGAAAATTTTGGACGTCACTACGCCCGAGACTCACTAACAGAAAGAACTGGCCCTTAAATACAGGTGGAAGGTGTTCCATCCCGCATTTTCGTATGTTAAATTTTCGTCGTAAGTTAATCGACGTAAATTTCGGGAATGAGATTATTTTGAGATTATAAGCATTATGCTATTTCAAACAAGTGATCAATAATTTCGTGAAAGTGAGAAGTAAGCAAATCGAGAAAAGGAATTTTGTCAAAGTTTGTCATTTTGGGATAAAATACGGCACGAGCTAAAATATCCGGTATTTATGGACTAGTGCGATACAAGGTACCATATGGCCATGATAGTAAGGTGTATAAAGTATATTAAAAGTGAGTAGTATTTTATGTAATTTGAGATAACTCTTAATTATGTGGGTAATTGATTAATTATTGAATTAGTGAGGGATTAATAAGCTAATTAAATAAATCAAGATCTTGGATAAGCTTAGCCAAAAATGTGGCAGCCAAGAAGCTTTATCTAAATATGACTCTTAAATCATATACTTGGTGTCACAATTAGGAGATTGTATGGCCAAGTTATCACGAAAAGGTGGGGTCAACAAATCTAAAAAATAAAAGGTTTTTAATACATCTTCTAAGTGACAAAAAGCTCAAATTGCTAAGACAATTGAAACCTCAAAAGATTAGAGCTTTTCATATCTTGATTGCTCAGGAGTTTTCATACGCATAGAACTCAAGTAATTTATTTGAAACTTCTTGATGCGATAAAGTGTGATATTTGCGATTCTAAGGGAGTACGGAGTAATCTTTCTCAAGGATATCATACTGATTTTCCCCTACTTCAATCTGTCGTTACGTGTTTTCGCAAAAGATATTTGTTAGAGGGATCATCAAGAGAATCGGTTCAGGTATGTTAAGGCTAAACATTTCCTTTATTTTGGCATGATCTCTTAATTACATATGTTTGTTAACGAGGCATAAAGAGAAGTTCATACTCCCGAATTTATATACATTATCCTAGCCTCCTAAGTTACAGTATTCTCACTTATCAGGATTTCATATTCAATTGAGTATTGTCTTCTTCCAGTCAAGAGAACAGAGAGTCTATATATGCAGTATTACAGTATTTTCACTACCATCGAGCTATAATCAATGGGCAGGCCCTTATTGGCTACCTCTGATCAGATTATAAGTTATATATCGAGATTGTTGTGGCCGAGCGCCTATGAGAGAACCCAGTTGGCCGAGATACAAAGCCTAGTATGGCCGAGCACCTATGAGCGAACCTACTACGGAAGAGCAGTTATATATAATGAGCTTTATAAGGGCGGACAACTATTTTACTTACTATATTGAGAGAGTTGAGTCAGTATCAGTAGGTGAGCATATCTTCATATTGTCTTTGACTCCCAGTTACTTTCAGTTATTATATTAGCAGTTGAGTTTCAGCTTTCAGTATATTGCCTTACATACTCAGTATATTATTTCGTATTGACGTCCCTTTTCTGGGGGCGCTGCATTTCATGCTTGCAGGTTCAGACAGACAGACGAGTAGACCTCCTCATTAGGTGTTGCCCGAGTTTAGCTTGATCGGTAAGCTCCATGCCCTTCGGAGTTGCCGGGTCTAGAGCTTTATGTACATCTTTGTATATATGTATATATGTTATGAGTAGGTCAGGGCCCTGTTCAGATCAGAGTATATCCATCAGTAGAGTCTTGTAGACATATCCTGTCAGTTAATGCAGTATGTTGGGCTTGTAGGCCTTTTATGTACATTTTGTTGGTTTGCCAGTTGTAGTAGTTATGACGGCCTTATCGGCCCAGCTTTATATTGATATTTAGTCAGCACTCGCAATTGTCTTGCAATGTGGCCCATGGCCAAATTATGACATTATATGTTCAGAATCCCTTAGTCACAAGTTGGTACACAAGGATAGGTGAGGCACCGGGTACTGGTCTCGCCCCCAAGTTCGGGGCGTGACAGAAGGCCAAAAATCATGGTAAGTCAAACTCATTGTTTTTACCTTTCGTATAAGGAAGTTGATTAATCTTTCTCTCTTATTGAATTCAGGTCTACTCCAGGGCTCAGTTGTCGTCCCCGAGGAGGACATTTTAGCTAATCCTACTGACGCGGCGAGGCTACTGCAGGAGGCTTTTACCCGAACAGGTGTTTCAGGTACTGCTTTTGGTTCAAGTGCTTCTTCTAGGAGTTCCCGGCCGGAGAACAAGAAACCGAAAAAGAGACGTTCCTCTGCGACCGACGGAAAAAATAAAAAGGCAAATAATATCGTGCCCGAGTCATCTTCGAATGTTGTGGTGATGAGCCACACGCCTGAGTCGTCCATAGACACCATGGTGATCGACGATGATGGAGAAACCAGTTAGGAGGGGGCTTCTCTACATAGAAGATGACGACCTTCCTCAATCTGTTGAGTTAGTTACACCAACCGAGGACAATGCCTCATCGGTCTAGGGGGAGGTATGATATGGTGGAAAATGGTAACTCCCACTTCCGAGTCCTAGTCTTCGTGCCCGGTACCATGAGAATGAGTATTGGGTGCCTTCCGTCTTTGGCTTATGAGCAACCAACAACCAGCATTGCATTTTTATGTTTATGTGTATAAATGTCGTGAATAGAGAAACATGGAGTACAAGACTCGACATGTAAGTATGAATAACTCTATGAATCATTTCATATTTATAATGCCATGCATAGGCATATAAATGTTGTACCGCGCATAGGTATATTCGTACATAACCTCATCAAGCCTCTAAGGGCATCCCATCATATCATCTCGGCCACTGTGGGCAAATCATCAACGTATACCAGTTGAACAGGTGGTGGTGCGTATATAATGCCGTAACCTTTTCTCATATCCCACATCCCATATAATATATGCATATATAACGTTGTCTGGTCATGGGTCAATGTACATATGTAAATGCATGAAATCCATAAGAAGCGAGTTAATAAGATTTCTCGGGATGTCATAAGATCAATATGCCTTTCGGATAAACGTTATCAACTACGTATTTTTCTTAGACCCGTGAACAGAATATATAATAACAAGACACATTGGGGAATCAAGAACATAGGCACCCCTAGCACTTTTATGAATAGAGTCATTTATGAACGTTGTGCATTTGCTCGTTTCGTTTGTATAGTATGGATCATGCCAAAAAGAAAGAAGGGATAGCCTTAACATACCTGAACCAATTCTCGTAAAAATCCTTCTAACACACGCCAATTTCAATGAAATACATAACAACGGATTGAAGTAGGGAAAAATGCGTGTGATATTCTTGAGAAAGATTGTATTGTGCTCTCTTAGAATCGCAATTCCCGTTGCTATTACCTTATGAAGTCTCGTATGAAATTTGGTTGTAGCTTCATCCATCACTTAACAAATACAATCATATCACTTAATAACTTAGGAAGATCTCTTTTAACTTGTAGGTTTGTGGGCCCCACTTGTATGATCACTAAGCCACAAAATTCTCTTAATGTGACACCTTATTATATGGATTTTAAGAGTCACAATTTCCTAAAGCCTTGGCTACCACGTTGGGGGGTGATCTTTCCACCAAAATTATTATCCACCCAATTCTAATTACATGTTAATCTCTCACTAAAACTCACTAATTAACTAATTATCCACAGAATTAAGAATTATCTCAAATTACTTAAAATACTAATCACTTTTAACGCACTTTATACGTTACCATCATGATCATGTGGTACCTTTAGTCCATAAATACCGAGTATTATAGTTCAGACCGTATTTAATCCCAACTTGACAATCTTCAACGAAACTAATTTTCTTTGATTCGTTTACCGTTTAACCTTCACGTCACATACTTATCGCCTGTTATAAATAGCACAATTCTTTTAACCTAAAAAATAATGTCATTCCCGAGTCTACGTCGATTAAGTTATGCCGAAACTTTAATGTACAAAAATGCGGGATGCAACATCTCATTTCCGAGCTTATCTCAATTTACTTATGACGTACTTCCACGTACAAAAATATGGGGTGTAACATCATTTCCCCTTTTGGAACATTCGTCCTCGAATGTTGACTGATGCATTTATCATTATCATAACCTATAGCTCTTGCGAATACTTTAATACTCTCCCTGCCATCTAGGCAACTGTTATGTGAATAAATCTAAAGGCCAGGGCATTCCCCCCTTTAGGTCTCTTTTTCACACCATGACTTGTGGTCGGAATTCTTCCAATCTCGTAATTATTTCTACCTTCTATCATGCAGTCTGTACGTCTTTGTCCTTGTATGTGTACCTATGTGACTCTTCTCCCATTTGTCATCCAGCTTTTAGCTAATCTCTAGGCCTCACTTTGTGAACATATATAGAATTATGACAAGTTGTACCGCTGGGCGTCTATGGCTTTACAACATCTAAATAGGTCATACTATACCATAACTCTTACTTCGGTTTATTGTTACTAAGGTCCGCTACAGAACTCCAGGTTACTCTTGTTGCTTATCCTATATGCATAAATCTAAGTCCTTTAATGCTTCCTCATTACTGTTCATCTTAAGAATGACGACCTAATTTCATCTCATGCTTTGTAACTTTTATCCATCCATTGTTGATTCACCTCAATATTGATCTACAATCTACCACTGATAACTTGAAACCTCTTATGTAATCACTAGGGCTCATGTTACATCGAGGAACATTTGAAGTGATTTTCCTGATCCACCTAGGGGCGATACCATACTTCCATAATCGTATTTCATATCATTCCAATGTGATTCACCTTACGTAGGTATTTTAATCATGTGTCGTTTGTGAAATCCCCTTTTTTCTTCAAATCATTACTCAATCGAAGGCCCAAATTCCATCCTTTATCTATCATTATTAAACCATTATTCTACTACTGGGGCAGCATTCCATCTCTTCTAAATGCTATTAGTCTTAGACTCCTTTGAGTTCATTCAGGCTATACTGAGCTTTCTACAGCTTAGAGAAACCATCAACTCTCTTGTTTTCATGGGCTTAATCCCGAGGACTTATCCATTATCGTCACCTTCTCACTCGCTTTTCCTTATCCTTACTCATGACTTCCTAAAACCTTGTCGCTCTACCATACTTTAGCTTGCGACCTACACATATTCATTTATACTACTCGAAACCTTCCTTAAACTTGCTTGCACCATAGATTTTCTTATGTTATTCTGGAATATCAAGCGAGACATCACATTGTCTCAAACTCTTCTTTACCCTCTTAACTAGACCTATCAATACCTAGAAACCATAGGCTGGAAAATATGCCACTGACGACGTTGCTATCATTCCTGGATACTGAATCTCAGCGCTTCTAGCCTTCTATCCGAAGTATGGACTATTCACAACCTTCTGCATTTGAGTATCTCGTATGTTGTTCACCTTTACTTTACTTACCTTAAAATCTCGCATCACATCTTCTATCTCTTTCATGACCTCCCTTCCACATATGTATAATTCACATCCACAACTTGAAGCTCTATTATAATACTTGCACCTCCGTTGCATACACAATCCGGTGGGAGCTTCATTCTCTTATGAGGCTAGTACTCTTCTAACTGGCTTTATCGTAGAGCCATTATAGAATATGGTTGTTTTACTATCTCTCTTGTACCTCTGATACGAAGAGTGACTCTACAATGTTCTCAATCATGATTTCTATAATTTTCTGGGCCCAATAATCAAACTCCTGATTTACTTAGTTGATATAAATCTTTAGTTTCCACTTCCCTCTGATCAGCCTTTGTATAGGCTTAAGCTATCTTCCGATCTGCGACTCATGGTATTAGTTATTACTTTAGCCTTTCATGGGCGCTATGGAATATCCATGATACAATCTTCTAACAATTCAATCCTTTATCTATGACCTGGACTCAATTCTTTCTTTTAACTTATACTAGAGTCTTCTACGGCTGTATGATTGTCAACATATATGATGCATGGATAATACTCCAAAATCTTGAGTGCATTCATAACGTAACTAACTCTGGATCATCGATCGAATAATTCCTTTCGTTCCTTCTCAACATTCTTTAAATGCAAGCAATTACTTTTTCTGGTCGTTCTGCAACTTATTACATGAATACTTGGCTTATCTTGGTGTCCACACATATTGGAATTCCATACAACCCATATGATCTTGAATATCACCTTTTGATTTTTTTTACTTCCTGTTCATTAGCCACGATATGTGCCACTTTCTTATGGAGTGCATACAATGTTGTTGTGAGATTGTTGTTACAAGACCATTTCCTCTTTAGGTCACTATGCCTAGGTTGAAGCCTTCTTCCTTATTTCCTCAGCTAGTCTTTCGTTGTAGTACTTAGGGAAGACCCTCTGATTCTTGTAAAACTGCTATCTTATTACGTCGTATACTCGACGGAATTTTTGATTTCCTTCCTCGCCTATAATTATCCCTAGATACTTACCTTTGCGCCTTGTGCTCGTAGGGTTGCTTCTGAACTAAAATTTTTGACTGTTTCCTAGTGGCACTCTCTTTTATTTTCGTAACACTTATACGACACCTTTAACTACCCAAACTCTTATCTGAATATTTCTCAAGGATCATGATGTCATATATGCTAGACTGAATTCTCATGTTGGGGTTCACTATGTTTATCTTGCACAATCTGTTGATTTGTCTGTATCCTCTTGTCTAGCCATAACTAGGCTCTTCTTGAATCAACTACTAACTACTCGTTGGCCCATTCTCATATCAATATTCCAGGTAATCTTTGTTGGGTTATTTCTTTTGTCTTAAGTACCTCTCGCACTGGCTCCTTATTTCAATAACACCCCAGACCAGAATCCTTATTTCCTCTCCTTGACGCCGTGCTTGCATAATGTTCTGGAATCGTAGCATATGTGTAGGATTTGAAAAAGTGCAATCTCATCCCTTTCTCATTTTTATCGCATCCTTCCTTTACCATTCCATAGTTACTAGAACCACTTAATTCTGACTTAATGCCACATCACTCCATATTCCCCCATTTAGGGGAGTACTAAGATTTAGCGCTACTACGATCTTCCTATAGATGTTTTACCTCTTCATCTTTGGCGTCCTTTCATATCATCGATGACCCTTACTCACCTTGAGATAATCCTTCTGTACCAAGGATAACAAAATTCCTTACTTATGAGGGTGCCACTAAGTGTGACTGGCACACATAGTCCCTTAAGCTTAACTTTGCTCACATTGATTTCTTTACGGAAGCATCTTCCTGAATGACCTTTAAAGGTTATTCTTCTGTCGTCCATTCTATTACCACTGGAACGCAATCTAAAATTCTCAGGATGCCGACTATTATCAAATCACTCAGTCCCTAATTCATGTTTAGTTTACCTTGTTCACCAACCCATGCTGATTTGTATTAATCTGGGGTCTAACTTTTCCTTCTGGTAATCACGTTAGAGTCACGAACTTATTTCTCGAAATGAGGATATAATTTTGTGGCCTATACTCTTTTGTTATCTCAAGACCTGTCACCTCTCGTCTTTTCCTTCACTTGACTATAGACTCTATAATACTTTCATTTTTTTTATCTATCGTTGTCATCCATGTATCGCATCTTACTCATAATGCTTCATTAACTCTCATCTTATTTCCATGATAACATTTTTGTCTATCACTTTATTATGAAAACTTCAACAAGGCATTTTTTTGCTTTTAGCTCCTCTTGTTCCATCCACTGGCTCTTCGGGTTGCCTAACATTCTCTCTCTACTAGAGACGAGAGCCATACTAAGGTAATATTTTTGTCCTTTCCAGGCTTCCTGTGTCTATCTTTGTAATTTTTTTTGAACATTATAGTATTCGTATCTAGCTATACTATTCTAGAGTGCACCAGTTGGGTGTCTCTACAATCCATTCACCATTTTGGGTCACTCTAACACCAGCCGGATCCCAATATCCCGTCCTTCTCTTAAATCATATTTGTTATCTCCCATAGGGCATGACTAAGAAAGGTGTGGCCAATTGTACATAACTCTGTTACTGTAAAAGGTAACTCAAAATACTTATATTTCTCTGCCTGATTTGTAAATACTAATAATCTTCATTAACTGGGTGCCTCGTACCCTTATTCACATTGCTTCTTTTACTTGTTGAAACTTGTATCTAGCTTCTGAATCTCTCATTGCTTCTCACCATATTGGTGGATAGATATTCTTGTCTTAAGGCTCCTTAGCAAGAAGCTTACACGTCTTAGTACACACATGTTCTGCTGAAGACCTCACATTTACTCATCATAAGCATCATGCAAAATCGAGTTTCTCTTAATCAACTCTTCCACATCAACATGCAATCTCTTACATACTATTTTTTCTGGATGTAGGTATTGTTGTATTATGAATAAAATAGAGTTTAAATTCTTATAACTGATCTCTACCACACGATATAGAGTAAGAAGAAAGAGTGACAGTCCGAAATGCCCTGTAACCTCCTGCTTATAAGTGTGGTGCACAACACACTCATAAAGAAGACTACTAGAAACGGCTTGTAGACTCCCTAGGACAGAACTGCTCTGATACCACTTTTTTTACGATCCAAATCGATGGGCCCCGAGGGGCACCCGGTACCTTACTCAACCGGGTACCAACGTAACATATCTTTTATACCATACTATCACACGTAAATGAGCCTGTCGTGAGATAAGTAAAATAAAACATGAGGAAATTCTTGACATTAGACGACCCAACACATAATACAAACTTATATATATGACATACATGCCTATAAGACCAAAATGATCACTCGTACATTGAACATAGGCCGACAAGGCCATATAATATTTCACGTATATGACATATGTCTACAAGCCTCTAAGAGTAGATGAATACCATAAAGGTCGGGACAGGGCCTCGCCATACTAATCAATACATGTCCAAATCATACTGACCAAATAAGTAACTCCGGAGCAAATGGAGCACACCAACACCTTCCGCTGAGCTAATAGCTTACTTGGAGGACTCTCAACATGTCTATTGGTACCTGCGGGCATGAAACACAGCGTCCCCAGGCAAAAGGGACGTCAGTACAAATAATGTACCGAGTATGTAAGGAATGAAAATCAGTAAATAAAAGACATAGAGAAACATGGAGTACAAGACTCAACATGTAAGTCTGAATAGCTCTGTAAATCATTTCATATTTATAATGTCATGCATATGCGTATAAATGTCGTACCGTGCCTATATGCATACATAACGTCATCAAGCCTCTGAGGGCATCCCATCATATCATCTCAGCCACTGTGGGCAAATCATCAACGTATACCAACTGATCAGGTGGTGGCACGTATATAACGCTGTAACATTTTCCCATATCCCGAGCCATTGTAGGAAGTTGTTCACAGGGCCGAACCAGTACTGACAAGGTCAAACGTTAATGAATGAGGGACCGACCCCGTTATCATGAAAATGCTTGAGGAGCTGACCAAGAAATTGAATCGAGACAGAATAAGATTGAAGCAAATGACAAGAAAGTAGAAACATATAATTCCAGATTTGACCAAATTCTGGGGGCACCATAGATTTTGACGGGTTAGGATTCAAAGAAGTTCGTGCAAAAACCCTTCCCCTGAGCGCAGCTCCTAAACTCATTCCAAAGAAATTACGCATGCCAGATATCCCAAGTACAATGGAACTACCGACCCCAACGAGCATGTCACTTCTTACACATGCACAATTAAGGGGAACGATCTAGAGGACGATGAGATCGATTCCGTATTGCTGAAGAAATTCGGGGAGATCTTATCAAGGGGATCGATGATATAGTAACATAACCTGCCACCCAAATCAATTGATTCTTTCTCCATGCTCGTAGATTCCTTCATTAAAGCACATGCCTGAGCCATAAAGGTCGAGACTAGGAAGTCAGACCTCTTCAAATTGAAGGAGAAAGACAACGAGATGCTCAGGGAGTTCGTATCTCGGTTCTAGATGGAATGTATGGATCTACCTCTGGGTCGCTGATGATTGGGTCTTTCAGGATTTCACTCAAGGTCTAAACATGCGAAGTTCGGTGGCCTCATAATATTTAAAGTAGAATTTGATCGAATATCCCGTTGTCACCTGGGCTGATGTGCATAATCGGTACCAATCAAAGATTAGGGTCGAAGAGGACCAGTTGGGGACTCCTTTATCAAATCAGGCCCATCAACAGAGTTAAAGGGGATATTGACCGGGAACCACGGTCAAACAAAGATCGATATTAGTCATACAGTGGAGATCGGAGAAATAATGGGTCTGGCCGCAACCCCGTTCGAAGTGAAAGAATAAATGATCACGGACGGAGCTCTCGAGGGCTCATGAGTAAGAGTGGTTTCGACAGGAATGTAGAGCCCAAAGAAGCACATCGACTATCGAAATACAACTTCAATATTGATGTGTCAGCTATTGTATCAGCCATCAGACGCATCAAAGACACCAGATGGCCCCGACCTCTACAGACTGATCTGACTCAAAGAAATCCTAATCAAATGTGCAAGTATCATGGCACCCATAGTCATAGAACAGAAGATTGCAGAAAGCTGAGGGAGGAGGTAGCCCGTTTGTTCAACGAGGGGCATCTTCAAGAATTCTTAAGCGATCAGGCTAAGAACCACTTCAAGAATAGAGATTCAAACAGACAGAATGAGCAAGAGGATCCGCAGCACGTAATCCACATGATTGTTGGAGGGGTCGATATTCCTCAAAGGCCCGTGTTTAAATGCAAAAAGGTGTCGATCACGAGGGAAAAGTGGACTCGAGATTATGTACCGGAAAGGACCTCGTCTTTCAATGACGAGGATGCAGAGGCGATCTTACACAACGATACCCTGGTAATATCTATTCTTATGAATAAAACCCAAGTTAAACGTGTTTTGGTTGATCCAGGTAGCTCGACCAACATTATTTGATGGAGGGTCGTAGAAGAGCTCCGCCTACATGATCAAGTTGTGCGCGCAAATCGAGTACTTAACGGCTTCAACATGGCATGCGAAACCATCAAAGGTTAAATTACTTTTCTAGTGAACGTGGTCGGGACCATCCAAGAAACAAACTTCCATGTGATCGAGGGTGACATGAGGTATAACGCCCTGTTCGGAAGGCCATGTATCCATAACAAGAGGGCAGTACCCTCAACCCTTCACCAGGTTCTGAAGTTCCCAACATCGGAGGGAGTCAAAAAGGTATACGGGATTCAACCCGGTGCCAAGGAGATGTTTGCAGTCGTTGAAGTAATACCGATAACGACACTCTCATCAGCAAAGGGATCAGATTCGAAGGGAAAACAAGAGGTCAAATAGCAACCACAAATACCGGCCTCGACCCAATCAGAGAAGCAAAGCGTCGAGAAAATTGAGAATCTGGTGGCTGGCCGTGGCATCGATCCTACAATCGATATTAGGCAAAAGAAAATAATCCTTAGGGCATGCTATATTCAGGTCTTTATAATCTACGCACATTCTAAGTTTATTTCCCTTCTTAGGGACTACCACTACGTTTTCTAAATATTCGGGATACTTTACTTCCCAAATGGATCCTATTTTAAGAAGTTTGGTTACCTCATCCTTGATAAATGCATACTTAACCTCGGACTGGGCCTTCTCTTTTTCTTCACCGGATGAAATCTCGGGTCCAAGCTTAATTTATGGGTAGTGATTTCCGGTTCGATCCTGTCATATCGAGATGGGACCAAGCAAAGCAATCCATGTTAGCTAAAAGGATTTGAATAAGTTTTTTCCTGAGCTTGGGGGTTAACCCCGTGCCAAGTATACCTTTCGTTCGGGAAGATGCTCGATCAGTATGACTTGTTCCAGCTCCTCGACCGTTGACTTGATGGCGTCACAGTCATCATGAATTATGAAGCAGCTCCAGTTTTGTGACTTCTCTTTTTCAATTGATTTGTCGTTACTCTTGTTGTTATTGTTGCGCTGTATTTGGCACTTATTGTGCAGTCAATTTGAAGAACTTTTGTAACACTCTTATTATTATAGTGGAGAACTTATCAACGCCTAGAAAACAAATGTTCGAAGAACAAATAGGAAAATCAATGGAAGTTTATATTGATGACATGTTAGTTAAGTCCCTGCGAGCAAAGGACCATTTAAAGCATTTTTAGGAGATTTTCGATATACTGAGGAAGTACAATATGAAGCTCAACCTGGAAAAGTGTGTGTTTTGGGTTGGATCGGGCAAGTTTCTTGGCTTCATGGTGTCCAATTTAGGGATTGAGATCAACCCTGATAAAATCAAAGCTATCGAGGATATTACGGTAGTAGATAATGTAAAGGTCGTGCAGAGACTAACGGGGAGCATAGGCGCCCTAGGGAAATGCATTTCGAGATCCTCAGATAGGAGCCACAGATTCTTCTCGCTGCTTAAGAAGAAGAGTAATTTTACATGGACCCTGGAATGCCAACTGGCCTTGGAGGAACTAAAGCGGTATTTATCATGCCCACCGTTGTTTCACACCTCGAAAGCGGACGAAGAACATTACTTGTACTTCACAGTCTCAGCGATAACGGTAAGTGGAGTCCTGGTCCGAGAAGAACAAGGTACACAATTTCATGTCTATTATGTTAGGCGGACCATAGGTGAGGCGGAGACCAGATATCCATACTTTGAAAAATTAGCGCTTGCTTTAATAAGCGCTTTAGGAAACTAAAACCATATTTTTAATGTCATCCAATATATGTTGTAACAACTTATCCACTTCGAAATATCTTGCACAAACCCGAGCTTTCGGGTCGATTATCCATATGGGCCATAGAAATCAGCGGGTATGATATTGAATATCGACCCCGAACTGCCATCAAATCTCAAATCTTGGCATATGTCATGGCCGACTTCATGTCGGCCCTTTTACCCGAGATTGAAAGAGAACTGTTAATAAAATCGGGTACATCCTCGGGAGTCTGGACCCTTTTTACGGATGGTGCTTCGAACGCGAAGTGCTCCGGGCTAGGCATTGTACTAAAACCACCCACAGGTAATATAGTTAGATAATCTATCAGGACTACAAAATTGACTAACAATGAGGCCGAATATGAGGCCATGATTGCAGATCTCGAGTTAGCTAAAAGCTTGGGAGCGGAGGTCATAGAGGCCAAGTGCGATTTCCTCCTCGTGGTAAACCAAGTTAACAGGACTTTTGAAGTCCGAGAAGACCGAATGTAGAGGTACTTGGATAAACTACAGGTGAATTTGCACCGATTTAAGGAATGGACCTTGAAACATGTACCTCGAGAACAAAACAACGAGACTGATTCCCTTGCAAACTTAGGGTCTTCGGTCGAAGATGACGAACTCAACTCGGGGATTGTCGTACAACTAATGAGATCGGTGATCGAAGAAGGTCACCGTTATAAACTCCACAAGTTTGACCTGGGATTGGATAAACAAGTACATAGAGTATCTAAATAACGGAAAACTTCCATTATATCCAAAGGAATCAAGAGCTCTACGCACAAAGGCAGCACGATTCACCTTGTCCGAAGACGGAACGTTGTTTAGAAAGATGTTCGATGGACCGTTGGCAATATGTCTGGGACCGAGAGATACCAAATACGTCTTACGAGAAGTTCACGAGGGTACTTACGGAAATCATTTCGGTGCCAAATCATTGGTCCACAAAATAATTAGATCAGGGTACTATTGGACTGATATGGAGAAAGATGCAAAAAATTTCGTTTGAAAATGCAAAAAATGCCAAAGGCATGCACCAATGATTCATCAACCCGGGGAACTTTTCTACTCGGTCTTATCCCCATGGCGGTTCATGAAATAGGGGATGGACATCATCGGCCCTCTTCTATCGGCCCCAGGTAAGGCTCAGTTTATATTGTTTATGACTGACTTCTCTAAGTGGGTTGAAGCACAAACTTTCCTAAAAGTTAAAAAAGGAGTTCATAGACTTTATTTGGGACCACATCATATGTCGATTCAGGATGCCATCCGAAATTGTGTATGATAATGGAAAGCAACTCATCGGCAGCAAGGTGACTAAATGACTCGAAGATCACAAGATCAAAAGGAACCTATCAACACCTTATCACCCCAGTGGGAATGGACAAACCGAATCGACCAACAAAACCATCATCCAAAATATTAAGAAGAGATTGATCGATGCCAAAGGGAAATGGAGAGAAATACTACCTGAGGTTCTATGGGCATACCGCGCAACATCAAAATACAGTACCGGAGAAACACCGTTCTCGTTAGTTTATGGCACCGAAGCTCTAATCTCGGTCGAGGTCGGAGAACCTAGCATCAGGTTCTGATATGCAACAAAATATTCAAATAACGAGGCCATAAATATGAGCCTAGAATTGTTGGATGAAAAGCGCGAAGCCACCCTCGTCCAATTGGCCGCTCAAAAATAGCGGATCGAAAGGTACTACAATCGAAGAGCTAATCTTCGACATTTTAACATTGGGGACTTGGTACTAAGAAAAGTCACCCTCAACACCCAAAATCTGAATGAAGGAAAACAGTGCCCGAACGGGGAAAGACAATACCTGATTCTCGAAGTCACCGAAAAAGGATCCTACAAGCTCGGCACGATGAACGACGAACAACTATCGAGCAATTGGAACGTATCGCACCTAAAACGATACTACCGCTAAGGTAAGTCCCCTTCCATTTTTAGTTCTATTTTAAACTAGCTCTTGCAAGTGTTTGACCAGAATCATCGATGGATTCTTCGACACAAAGTCTTTAGGTCTGAAAGCACGCGTTGCACTCTTTTTTCCTTAGACCGATTTTGTCCCAAATAGGTTTTCCAACGAGATTTTTAATGAGGCAACCATTGATCATGCTAACTTAGAACAACTCAATAGTATTTGAGGCTTATTTGCAATCAACCTCGAATTGCCCTCGAATGTCAACTTTGTACGAGGAAATTACTTCATAATAGAGAGGTCTCGATAGGTGAAATTTGTAAGGGCCAAACAATCAAACAAACCATGCTCGCATAGGTTGCTTGAGCCCTGACACAAAACATGTACGCATGTATAATCATTTATAAAGAGAAGTATTTTTTCTTGTCGATATCTCATACCTTAGAAAAGTTTTTTCTACTTTACAATTTCATACTCTCGATCTATTATGGAAACATGCTTAAGGGTTGATCATAACCAGAGTGCAAATAATCACCCCCACGCTCGGGGACTGCCGTTCGAAAAGTAAATTCGAACAAGATCGAATTATTGAAACTTCGAGGTCATAAGACCTTTTAGGCAACCCTCTATTTTTAAAGGCCACCACCACCCCACTCGGGGACTAATACTTCGGGCAAGCTCGAAGTAAAACGGGAAAATAAGCCCAACGAGCAGATCCCGTACTAATAGTCTACGGCCGAATTAACACGGTTCGTAGACGTCCAAATTCCATAACAAAATAGGCCTTTAATTCTTTCATAACTGATGAAAAAGGCTACCCCCGACAAAGTCGTAAAAGGCTTCGATAATACGAAGCCTTGAAAACTCTAATGAATACAAGATTGTTTGAACTCTCAAACGATCCCTTATTATTTCATACTAAGGCATTACAAGTTTTGTAAACACGAGTGATAAAAACATTTTAAGCCAAAGAGGGGAGAAATCCTTACTTGTATAAATAATCTTTTTACAAAGGCCAGGTCGCCCTAATATAAAAAATACAAAAGCCTAAGGGCTATACTTTGAGTTCGAGGGACCATTCTCGCTCAACTTAAAAGCCTAAGGGTTTCCCTATTTTGAGTTCGAGCAGACCCTCGCCCGGTCATAAAGCCTAAGGGCTATACTGATTCAGTTTCGAGTAAATGGTCTTAACCTCGGACCTTAGAATGCAACTTCATAATTTTATAAGGAAGAAGGGATGAAAGGCTTATATATATATATGTGTGTGTGTGTGTGTATGTGTGTGTGTGTGTGTGTGTCAAAAATCATTTACAGGGCAACATGGCCCGATCAAAATTCTCTACAAAAATTCTAAACGACCTTAAAATAAACACAAAATATACAAATTCTAAAGGGCCTAGTCTTCTCCGAGAGAAGAATCTTCACTCTCGGGGCCTTCTCCACTTTCAGATCTTCTCATGCTCTCAGAATCATCATCATCAGGAAAGGCCAATACTCTGGCTTTATCTTCAAGCTCCTTAGCATTCTCGATCTCGGTTGTAAGATCGAAGACATAAGCATGGATCTCCTCGAGAGTCTCCCTTCGAGATTGGCATTTAACATGCTCGGCAACCCAATTTGCTCGAGCCTGAGCAGCTTCGGTCTGGTAGATGGCCACCACTGCATCAGCATTAGCCTTAGCCATTTCGGCCTCCAATTTGGCCGCTGCAAGTTATCTGACCAGCTTCTCTCGATCGGAAGTTGTTGAAACCAGTCGAGACTGGAACTTCTCCATTTTCTTGGCTTGCACCAAGGCTTTCTATTTCATGCTTCGGAGTTGGGTTTCATCCGAGGCCAGTTGAGCTCGGGCAGCCTCCTTTTCTGAGGCAAGGCAATCCATGTTCTTCTTCCATGCCTCGGCCTCCCCCTTCACTGTGTCCAATTCCTCACGAAGTTGCTCGATCACATCGAGCTTTTGCTGGACCTGTGGGACCAAACCGTTAGCCACCACGCCCGAGTCAGTGTCATTAACTTCAAAGATTCTTCTTACCTGCTCGGCCAGATCAACTTGTTCTTTCTTAAGCGCTTCTAGCTCAACATGAAGTCCTTTTGATTCCCCTTCTCTTTGCTCACTGAGAAGCTTGAAGGCATCTTTCACCTCAGTGAGCCCTCAGATTTCATACTCATACCGGCTCAGCTCTCCTCGGGATCGGAAGAAAGCCTCGTGATGAAGCACAGAAGCCTACAAAAATAAAAAGAAGGAATTATACAAGGGGAGAAAAGTACAAGTATGAAAATTGACATCGATAAAGAAAATATGGATTTACCCGGTTTAGAGCATGTTGGTCGAAAAGAGAAAGTGCTCCCACCTCGTCTATCTGGTTTGGTCTTCTTCCGTGACCAAGCATCGGAGGTATCTAGCTACCCCTACGGGGATAGAAAGAAACCGAGCATCCTCCAGAACGGAGATGATAATTGACAGCCTACGCTCGGGAATGGCACTGGGGGCCGAAAAATGATGGGTCAATTTAAAGCTCGAGGAAGCTTCATTTGAGCTCTTCCTCGGTACCTCCAAATAACTTAGATCGGCGACATCTTCTACCCCAAGAAAATAACCACGGAAAGGATCTTCCTCTCTATAGGCTCCTTCCTCGTGGAAATTCTCCACGACCTGAGCTTCCGGTATCATCGCCTCGGTGAATGAAGGAAACGAGGGGGAGTCTCCGAATTCTATCACCCCAAGTAATCTTTGGGGGTACTCTCTTTGTCTCGGGGAGCCTCGAGCCCGGTTTCTACAACACCATCCATCTCTTCCTCAACGATCTTCTCACCCCGAGGTGAGGCACTGTCGCCTCTTTCCGGCTCGGGGACTTCGACCGAGTTTTCCCCCTGGATCTCACCAGGTCGGGGTAAAGCAATTTCAGGTTCCACCGGCCTAGTATTTCTTTGAGTCTCGGCGTTAGCTCGTGCATGGGCCACCTGCCCAGAATAATCTTCTTTCTCTTCTTCTTCTTATTCTTATTCTTATTCTTCTTCTTCTTCTTCTTCTTCTTCTTCTTCTTCCCTTAGCCTTTGGACTGACTCCAAAGTCATAGGGATAGTGTTCCCCTTGGGTTACGAGCTGCTCTCTTTCTAGGTTTTTTCCCCTCGGAGTTCGAGGCCCTTTCTCTCTTATTCTCCTTCGGCGGCTTCGAGATAAGTGGTGAAACTTCTTTATCACCGAACTGGGGTCTCATCGTCACGTCCTTCCCGAGACCTACAAAGGGAGAAACTAAGTAAGCTCAGAAAGATATTTTGGTTAAATTATTAAGTTAGGAAGAAGGCTTACCATGACTACTAGCCTCCCAGCGGCCCTTTGATAAATCGTGCCGCGTGCGCTCGACATGTTTTGACTTCGATACTAGGCTCCTAACCTAGTTCTCAAGATGGGGAACTGCACGCGACATCTAGGCAGCGGTTGCATCAAATGGAACACTGATAAGAAAGGATGAAAAAGTAAGACAATAAACAAAAATTAAGGACGGAATCATACTTACGTTTCATATTCCATTTCTCAGGATTTCTCAGGAAATGACATACTCTCAGTCAGGATTAGGTCTGTGGTCTTCACTCGGACAGACCGGCCTATCTAGACCCGGTCTTTGTCGATGCCTATGCTTGAGAAAGGCGCATTGGTAGCCCGACGTTGAAGCTTAATTAGCCCCCCTCTATAGAGTCTAGGGCTATACATTCGCATGAGGTGATCGAGGGTGAAGGAAAGCCCATCGATTTTGCTCATGAAGCAGCGGAGCAGTATCACGATCCTCCAAAAAGAGGGGTGAATTTGGCCAAGGTACACCTGGTATTTCTTACAGAAGTCTATGATGATCGGATTGAGGGGAACCAACATGAAAGGATAAGTGTAAACACTTAGGAACCCTTCCACGTGGGTGGTGATTGCTTCTTCTAGTGCCGGTATCACCACCTCTTTGTTTCCCCAGTTGCAATCTTTCTTTACCTGGTCAAGGAGGCTTTTGGGTATCGAGCATATATATCTCAATACCGGCTCGAATCCACCAAAAAGTGAGGAGGTTTTCTCGACTTTGAAGTCGGAATCAATGACACACCCCTCGGGAACGAACATCTCGAGGCGTGGCTCCGCCGCTGGTTCCTCGCCGGGCGGCCGGGACGAGGAAGCAGCTTCTTTCTGCGGAACAGTTTTCGATGTTTTGGCCATTTAGTTTTTATGGTCAAAGATGGATAGAAATTGAAATTTTTGATGTTTTAGGAAGAACAAGCAAAGAAACCCAAAGACCTGAAGATATGAAGCTTTGAAGAAGGCAAATATGAAGATTAGAACGAAAAAGATTTGAAAGTAAAGTTTGAAAGAATGAAGAAGGAGGCTACTTATTGATTTCACAACGATGGTTCAAAGCTGGTAGTGGTCGACAGTCGCCTGACGCGTATTAAATACCTGGGAAATCGTACCGACGAGACGTTTTGATTGCCTCTAGTGCTTAAGTCATGATGCTTGCGTCATGATGTACCTAGGTAAAGTTCGAGGACTCAATTCGTTTCTTGTCATTACTCTCCAAAAAATGAGGGGACTATCAGTAAATGGTCAAAATCGGACTTGTCCAATTTTATATGATTAATCAAGATCGGGATGGCGGGCCAAGGTTCGACCTCACATTATATCGGACCATGACACGAAGATAGAGTGTCAAGCTCATGAATCAGTTACATCATCAAGATCGAGACAGGACGAGATCGAGACCGAGCTGGATAGAGATCGAGCGAGATCGATGGAAGCCTGCTGACTCGAATAACAGAAAGCCGAGATATCCGTGACCGAGCAAGGATCGTGGCGAAAATCTCGGCACGTATCAAGTCAAGACCGGTTAATTAGCCAATCATGGAATTTTCTTCTGCATTTAGAATTGTACCATAAGTAGAATTTCTCTACTATATAAAGGAGTTTCTAATCATTTTGTAAACATCTCATTCACGCATAACAAAGCAATATATAACATTTTCTCTCTTAAGCATTCTTACTCTGTTATTCAGTTCATACTTTTTAATAACATACTCAGTTGGTTCGAGGGCGACCTAGCTCGAGGGCCAAAGCTGCGAATTACATTGGTTGCTTTATTTTACAGTTAATTTCTAATATCAATTTTCATATTTCTCAGTTTGTACCAAGTGAAATCTTATATCCTTAAAATCATTTATAAATTTAATTGTTATCCGATTTTAAAGATAAACAAAGCATCTAATAGGAAAGGGCCTAAGTTGAAGTGCTAAAATGAAAAATGGTGGCAAATTTAGGTGCCCACCTATGTATTTGGCTATTTTGCATATATATATGAATTTTCTTATATATACCGGCAAGTACTAACCCCACCGTTTCATTTTATGTGTCAAAGTTTGAATAGACAGAGAGAATTTGTGATCTAAAATAAGTCATAAATATTTTTGTTGTAAATCATCTTATTAAAGGTAAAATAAGAAGTTTAAAATTAAATTATTTATAAAAATAGAAAGCTAATATACTTTTTGAAATGGACAAAAAAGGAAATATCGCCACACAAAATAGAATACCGGGAATAATAAGGGATTGTATTTCTGTTATTCCTATTCTTTATGTTCACATTACAACATGCAATTTTGAGGTTTTATGTTATACTTACGAACAGCATGTCAAAGTGTAGACATACCAAGACTAGCGACCAATAAAATGGATAAATATTATCAGAATTAACGTTTAATTATTGTAGTGATTAAAACAAATTAGTAAGTGATTCTTTTTATTTGGCGAAGTGTGATAAATAAAGTTACTCAATACTTATACTATTATAGATAATAAGTATTTATAGAAGAGTTCTTATATATTTAAATTGAGCCGAACATTACGATTACGTGAAAAAAAGTAACTCAAGAACATGCAACGTGTATCTTCTTGCTTCATTTCATATAGGAGAAGAGATAGGAGCTAAATATCTGCAGCTGTTTGTGGTTGCTCCATGTGAGGCAGCCATATGAAATAAGGATAATCGTTTGGAGTTTGTATATATGTTTCACTTCCTCAGGCTTAACTTGGGTCATATATTTTCTTTTTAAATTTATCCAAACGGAGAAATATTTTTATATATTTAAAAATAATTTAACTTTAAAACTTTTATTTATATTTAATAAGATAATTTGTAGCCACACAAATATCACTAATTACTTATTTTAGACCGTAATTTTTGTTTTTTTTTTTTAAAATTAATACTATATCTTAATTTTCGTGTGCAATTATGCATCACATAAAATTGGACGGAGGGAGTACAATTTGACAATCTCACATAAGATTCTTGGATACATTTTACTCTACATTTCAATGCTTCGTTTATATAATTTATTCAGTAACCTAGGAAGTATACTGATTTCTTTTTTTCTCTCTTCAGTTTTATGAATTTGCAATAATGAATGATCTCTGGATCTCTCCTTGGTTCAATCAAGCGTCACACTATAGAGATTTTAATCCAATATAGATATATATGCCAACACTGACTTCTATGTAAAATCTTAATGATATTGATGTTGGTTCTTGTTTTAGTTCATTTTCTTTTAGTTACTTAAAAATTGATCGATAATTTCAGCAAAAGTTGGTTCATGTTCAACTTTTTTCTGTTCTAAAATTCTCAACAAAAAAAATGGATTTTTAGCCATTAATTGCCAAATTAAAGTCAATGCTAAGATTCTTGGTTTACATGTGGGGTTGTTCAGTCTAATTGATGATGCTATTAATGCAACTAATTCTTCTGTCAATAATTTGAGCCACATTATAATGAGTTCGAATCTAGTGGCCTTGTGAATTTGATCTTCTTTATTATCCTGTCAACTATATGAATTTTATTTCCTTGTCACCCTCATGAACAAAAAGAGGAAATTCGCTTGATTATTATTATTTTAATTTTTTTTGGTTTTTTCACTCGGTGTCCGGTATCTGCATTAGAGCCCGACTATATCCGGATTCGCGTCGCGTAGGACCCCATTCGGGGGGAAGCGTTCCCTACCAAGGATTTTTCTATACCCAAGGCTCGAACCCGAGACCTCTAGTTAAGGGAAGAGCAGTCCTATCTACTGCACCACATCATTTGGTGGTGATTATTATTTTCAATGTATGTTGCCTGTGTTTGGATTTTTGCCCGTCACCTTTGTTTACCCTAAAATTCGAGTATCAATTAAACTTATATTGTGGTTTTAAGGGTACGTAATTTAATCTAATATCAATTGATAAACAATAAATTAAATAGATAAATTGAACAATAAAATAAATCAACTAGTGTGAAAGCGGTGCTTCGACCTCGGTTCGAGATAGTCTCAAGGTGGGGGTAACAAGAACCGTAAAGAATGGAACAAACAATGATGAATAGTGAGTAAATAAAAAGAGCAGCAGAAATATAGATTCTTTTCGGTCAATAGTGATTACAAATGAATGTGATTCATCCTTATATAATAGAGGAGTTCTAAACAAGGTACACTTCTAATTATAGTAGGAAATTATATTGACAATAACCGCCGAAGATCAATTCACTTCGAAATTCACACCATGATCTTCGATCCGTCGCAGATATCTCGCCCTTTCCGTTATTGAACTATACTGGTATTATTTTGGAGTACACCCTTTTCTGACCTCGATTAGTGATATCGACCTCGACCTTGAAAGTAACTTCTATCTCGGACTCGACGTCCTAGTCTTTTCACATGGTCTCTTTTTTTCGATCAAAGAATGAAATCAGGTAGCCCTGATTTCTACCGTATATAACCTTAATTGATAAACAATGAGTGAACCCTGTGATTTAAATGTATTTTACTTAGTTATGTTAAATGTTTAAATATCGGGTGGAAAAGAAAAAGAAAAAGAAAAAGAAAAGGAATTGAAATTAAGTTTTCTGTAGAAATATTCATTTTTTCAAGAGAGATAAATAAAATATTCCACAGGCATGTTGGTTCCGCTAACTAAGACTACATTCTTACATATCTGTTTCATTATTACACCTTTCTTTTTGTTTAACTTCTCTCTCTTTGTCGGAATAAATTAAGGCATTTGGTGTAATATAGTTTCTCATTGCCACGTGTCTTAGGTGTCATGTTAGCCATAACGTGTCATATGATGGGGGGGTGCTGTGCTGTAGTAAATCCGTTAAAACAGTAGGTGACAAAATTGTAAATATGGGCTACTACTGTAAAAGCAAAATGCCAGAGATCTCTATGGGCCCACTCACCTGATTTGTCCATTATTTATATTTAATAACTTTTTTTAAAATTTTTTTTTATCTTTAACGAGATAATTTTTTATATTTGCTTAAATTATAAATTTTCTCTTTTTCTTTTTTCTTGAACTTTCATGTTTAACCAAATACTTTCATATAAATTAATTAAGACGGAAGGGGTAATAGTTACACAAATAACCAGCTATATTTAATGTTTATATTTTTTAATCGGTATATATATAAATTATACATTAATTATACATAGTTATATATATATTGTATATGAATTATATTTATATTATACATTTGTCGATTATTTTAAATTTAAGTGGGCGATTATTTATGTTAAATCTTCATAGTTTTAAAGCAAAGCCAGATTCGACGGCCTCTTTTCGATTTACCCAACACTAAATTCCTTTTTTTGTCGGGAAATTTTCCTATTTAAATTTTATCCCCACTTAAGAAAATTTAAAACAATCTCGAGGCATTTGTCTTGACTTGTTGTCGTCGGGAAATTCTTTACAAGTTATGCTGGATATAATTTATATAAATTATTCATAAGTTCGGCTGGATTACCAAACTTGCATATATTATTTAATTATTTATGAGTTTTTGAATTTCTAGAAGTCTATATTATTTTCGTTTATCTATTTGTTAAACTGCTCACGAGTCTTAACAAATTCGTGAGACTTGCCTGAGTAAGTTGAGTGTCATGATATTCAAGTAGTAACTGCATATATAAAATATGTTCATGTCACGTGGCTAGTATTGTATTGGATAAAATTTACAGTTTATAGGTAGACGTCTCTCGAGCAGACATATGGCAGTGATGATATCACAGAATGACGATAGTCAACAGATAGTTAATACCGAAAATATGTATGTGACCTGTATTGGATAAATGCCGAGACACAAAGATTAGAGAATAGATTTTGAAAGTAAGGTAGAGGTTGGAGAAAGATGTCACGACTCAAATTTCCATAAGGGTTGTGATGGCACCTAGTCTTTAAAACTAGGTAAGCCGATTACTTAACAACATTTTAATAAACAGAACATGATATAATAGGACAGAGTTTAACATAAAAGCGAAAATAGAGTCAATACAAGCCAAAGTGGTGATACTCAACATATCTCCCCAAAACTAGATTGTACAGAGTCACGAGCTCTAAATAACTACATACAGATATCTCAAAATACAATCACTACAAGAAATTTGATTTTTAACGATCATTTCTCAACGAGGGGATATAAAATCGGTCGTTATAAGTGTATTTATAGCGACCAAATTTTTTTTCGGTCGTTAAAACTAATTTTTAGCTCAATATTAACGAGGGGATAATATTCGGCCGTTAAAATATAACACAACTGATCGTTAAATATTATTAATTAATGAAAAAGTGGCGCTAACTTTTCCCACTTTTATTCCCAACCCAGATTCCGCCAATTCTCCCACCCCCACCCCCACCCCCAAAAAGGAAAAAGCCTTAAGACTTCGACTTAAACAATTCGTATAAACCTAATAAACTTGAAGACGTCGACTTCTCTAACAGTTCATAAACCTCTGTTTTGAACGAATTAGCAGCGAACTGCTACGACAAATTCAAATAATTAGAATTCGTAAAATTCAGCGAATTAGTGAACGAAGTTGTTCGTCACCTTCATTGACAACAACTGCTCATCTTTGAGGTTTTTCTCATCACGATAAAGTTCAAAATTTTACCCTTTTCTATGTGAATTGACTAATAATTTCGCTTAGAGAAGGCATTTGTTGAGCGATATCTGTTTTGAATGAGCAACTGCTATATCTCCTATCACGATTAAATCATCTTCTCTAATAATTTATTCTGAATGTCAATTTCATACTATCAGTTTCATTGAGTGCCAAGTATAACTGTCGAAATATCGGTCCTCCTAAAATTAAAGTTGATAATTTTTAGTTGTTGTATAACTATAGGGTTGTGATCACACTTGTATGTATATGGATGTTGGTATTCACTTTGGTGAAAGAATGACACAAAATACAAAAATTGTTTCTATCTATATATTGACTGATTCTACGGTGAGGTCTGCTGGTTAATTGCTTATTTCAATCTGATCTATTATTGATTTTCAACCTTGGCCTCTCATCCTTTTTATATACGATGTCCTGCTTGAATGGAAATTTTTTGTGATTTGTTTTAAACTATACAAATTTGATAAAGGTATGTTGTATGAGAATTGGCTAAAGTTATTTGGTAGTATGTCTTTGTTTTCAATCTCAATTGTAGTGCAAAAGATCAGTATGATATAATAAGCAAGGGTATGTTAGATAGGTTGCACTTACTGGAGAGGTGGCTTGTCCAGTTTTTGAACTTGTATCACAAAGTACTTGTTGCGCATTCTTTCCCTCCTCATTCATCACATGATCATGCTCATTGAGAAATGCTTCAAACGAGTTAGAAAACTCGATATTCTTTGATGTTATGACCAGGTCTTTCAGACCCGGAGATCTCCTATTTTTAGGTGATCGATGCGTCACTGCTTGCTGTTGATTAGCAGGTGATCAAGCAATAACTGTCCAGTCCTCTCCAGCTATATTCTTTACTGTTCCATCTCCCATACTTCTCTTCTTTGTCCCATATTAGAATTAGAGTTATTCCTCATGACAACTGTTGCAATTTGCTGTTGCCCGGATGGTACAAAAGCGTGTGCATTTGGGCTTAAACCTTTCTTGCATTAACTCCTTCACGTTCCTGCCCCTCATCTTGTGTAATAGTAGCTAAAAAACCTACTGGTTTTTCAACTACATCAACAATTGCAGCAGTAGATTTAGGAGCCCCAATTGTAGGTCGATCACCAGTTGCATTCCATGCGACATTAGCCTCCAACTTCAAACCTATAATAGCTGCTTCAATTCCACTTTTTCGACTGCCACTGCTACATGATTCTTAATATTGTTTCCTCGATCACGCCCTGTAAGATCTACGCTACTCAAAGCTTCAAGACCTTTCCCTTCATCGTGCACAACAGTAGGTTTAATATCTGCTGGTAAATCCTTGCTAACGCAGTAGCAGCAGGGATATCCGGGAACTAGATATCCTTTCGTTCCTGGGATTGTCAAGAGCTTTTAAGTTATCCATGTCATGAGTTACAAGAGCTTGAGGGATTTTTTTAGGAGTCAAATTATATTGTGCAACCACTCCACTTGTAATAGCGACCTGTCCAGTAGATTTTTGGATCAAATTAAGCTTAGAAATCGTACTTGATAGTTGTTGTCCAGTCGGAACAAAAGCAGAAGCATTAGGACTTAGCTTTGTCTTACTTTGCACACTAGGAGATGGACTCGCAACCTGCTCAACCACAGCTACTACCTCTTCCTTTGCTTTACCACCTTGTCGTGTTGACGAACCATTTTCTTGGGTGTTTAGCTCCTGGGAATCACCTACATAATTTTCTTCACCTTTATCATACTCTTGAACTTGGTCAGCCCATGTCTTACGCTTAGAGTTAACTGCCTCCTGTAGCTTGTTTAAATTCTGGACAGGTTCATCATTCAACTCATCTTCACTTATCATGTTATCATATTCTTCTCTTGTGTGGTCAGCCCCTCCTTTTGGTTGTTTTGTTGCCGACGACATCATGGATAAAGTTTGCTGGATGTTTGAAACTTATAACATGTTGCCAGATCGATCAAACAAATCATTGGAGGGGATATCATGTTGGGATGTATTCAAACCAACCCTAACTATGCCATTGTTTTTTTTCACCTCTTGAAAAGACAGTCCTTTCGTTGGATTATGCAAAAACCCAGGCAGAACTTGCAAAGGATTCATGCTCTCCAGAATTTTAGCTCCAATTGTAATAAGATTAACATTAGCAGGTGCAATAGAGTTACTGGAAACTACCACAAGCTGCCCATTCTTATCTGTTGAATCCTTCTCTATGTTGGCACTTTTTAGCTGATCCTCCACCAATGGAACATCATAAGCATTTGTACTACAAAAATGCTTGTCACCAGCAGATCGATTTAGAGAAAGAATTCCAGCCGATGCCTTCTTTTTGCGTGTTACTGAACTCCATCCCTCCTCTATATTCACATCCACTCCTTCCTTGCTACTAGAGTTTGTAACATGTTCCAATAGTTCATTAGCTTTAGTGGATTGTGCAGCAGATTGTGCTGGAACTGCACCAGTTCTGCCTGAATTCCCAAATAACTACCCAACTTTTTTCTCCTTTCCTACTTGTACTCTATCTTTTGCCTGATCATCTGTAATTTGTTGCGAGTGCTCAGCTGTTTACTTTGCCTTAATACCTGCATCAGTTGCACTATCCAAAACTTTCACACCTTCAACACCTTGCCCTTGAATATGCACAGTAGTAGGTTTCAAACCTGCTGGCTTCAAGCATAGCAGTAGGTTTAACAACTGATGGTTTTTCAACCATTTCAAGTGCAACAACATTAGCTTGATCTCCCCCTCCCCCCAATTCAAATTTGTGTAATTTTGAAAGCTGATCCCACAACTTTGTAGATTGTCTCCAAAGCTGTAGCAGCAGGGATGTCTCTAGGAAGTTTGGATTTGACAGGAATTTTCTATTGATCATCACTCATCTGCAAAATGTTTTTAGCAACAAGCTTGGTTATGTGCAAATGAATTTCCAAAGAGTTATCAATAATTCTATCACGGTTCGAGGTGGATATTTCCAACTAGCGAGAGGAGCATATTGAATATTGTGATTTCCTACTAGATGGGATCAAATGAAAGGTTTCTAACTGATCGGATATGTATTCGACTTGTGACTCAGAATGATTATGAGATTCTCGTGCTTTTCATATGATGGAAGGATAGATGTGATGTCATGTGGGATTGATATTTGCATGTGCAAGGTCGCGGTTCAGTTTTGAAGGGAAGGTCATGAATTCTTAGACAATATGGACGATTTTAGATGACTAGATGAATGATATTACTACTTGGAATTGTCGTAGAAGGGTGCGCATTTTAGAAGGCGCATTGTGTTTTGACTTGTGGATGCTTCATTGGTATTGCAGTACCCGCATGGTTGATCGACCGCTGATATTCGGATTTTTGCTATGTGGCAAGGGAGAACTATAGAAGTATTTCCTTAAGGGATGATCGTGTGTGAGAGATGTGTTAGACATTCGGGCGGTGGAGTTAGGATCAGATATGGTGATTCGTATGCTCTATGGAATTGGAGACTGGAATTTTCAGAAGCAGGTTGTTTCGTGATTGTGGACTGTGAAGATGTGGCCAAAGCTAGTTAGATGATAGTATGTATTATGGTTAGGCCGTTGTTGACTTTTGGAGGGATATTTGTCCATTTGGGGATTACCGGAGTTGATTTGGGGGCCCATTGGTACGTCCAATGAGGATGTGTATAATACACCGGGTTGAATTTATTGACTCCGAACTACTATTATTGATGGATGTTCCATTCGATTATAATTAATTTTATTCGTATCGGATATGTTCTTTGTGTTACTCTTTTGTGATTCGTTGGTTATATGCACACATGGTGCGGTTCTGTTTGGTCCTTATAGCGAAATTCGACCGAGATGGTGAATGGATGTGGAATGGTTGATTGCGCCTCAATTATGGTCTTTCTGGATAGTGGTATTTGTGTTAATTGCTTCTATGTGGTTACGGTCATGCACCTTGGGTACTTGATGTCAAATTGCGTGTGGTTGTTGATTTTGAGCATTGTGGCTTGAGGTATTTCATGTGGACCTGTGTTTGGATGGGGTCACGCATTGCAGTTGGGTTATGTCGGGAGATGATCCTTTGTGTTAGATTCGTGTGTCTTGGTTCTACTAGGTATAATGAGTTCGTAGCATTTCGGTTGTGGTGGTACTTGTTGAACTTGCAGGATGGTTCTCTTATTTGAGTCAATTTCCATGATTAAGTACATCTAGAATATTGCTTATTGGTACACGGATTGCACAAGTTGTGGCTTTAGATTGTATTGATGTGGCATGCCACTAGAGTGGTTGTGTTGGAAGTGATGAGGTCATTGGACCTAGAATGGATACTATCGGATTTGATTACAGCATGTATGGAGGATAATGGCGGAAGTCCACTTAGAAATTGGCTATAGTTCTTGTCAAAGGAGGGAGAGTTCCATGACTTGTTGGTCTGATAAGTGGTTACGAGTTTCTGCATGATTCTTTCATCGTTGGCAGTGTTTAAAGATTCAGAACAAGATTTTAGTTGATATGAGGTTTATTACCGAAATTGGGTTGTTTTGAGCAGCTACTGTGATCGAAAATTTTGATATAGGTATTTGAGTTAAGTGGTATATACTGTGATTATGTCTTGGGTTATGGTTATGGCTTGGTACATCTTTTTCAGACTTATACAGTGTATAGATGCGAGATTTGGGTCTTATAGGAAATTCTGAATGTTGGAAAATTGGATTCCAAGTTTTACGGGCTAAGGTTGAAGTGATGATCATCTGTATGTTGATCATCTGTATGTTGTGTTGTCAGGACTATATGGAATATGATGACCTGGGATCACCCCGGGTATGTACATGGTAAGGTTACACGGTGTTTGACGGCATAGGAAAAACTCTTGGCACGTTCGAGGATGAACGTTGTTTAAGTAGGGGAGAATATAACGACCCGATCGGTTGTTTTGAGCATTTGCACTTCGCTCGTAGTTTGAGGGCACGAGTAGCTTTGTATAATGTATTAGGACGTATGTGCAATATTCGAGTTCATTCTGAGTTGATTTGATATATTTCGGCGCGAGTTTTTGAAAGTCGAAAGTTCATTAAGTTTGATTTGAGGTGTGTTTCGTCGTTTCGATGTTGCTATGCGTTATTTGAGGCCTCAAGTAAGTCTGTATGTTCTTATGGGGTCCTGAGGGGATCGCGTGTTCGGATAGGTCTGGGTTGTGTTGCGCTCGTTTTTCTTATGTTTCGATGTTGTTTCTTCAAGCATAAATAGTACCACATTTAATAAATGAGCTCCGATTCTGTTTTGATTGAAGCATATGATCCTTATCATAATTATAGATCCGTAGCAAAAAGAATCGTCAAATTTAGACATCGTGTGAGGATTTAATGGTCATTTTACTAAGAATTGGGCTGCTAGATTTTTCAGATTAATTACGAAATTGCCATTAAAGTCGTATTTAAAAATCTGCACTGTTTCCAAATATTGAAACCAATATATTTCCTTCATTATAATGTCAAATTGAGTGATTCAAAAGCTTAACTTGACAGAAATTTCACAAGGAATCCATTGGAGGCATCAAAAGCAAGCTTTGGGATCGTTCGACATGCAAAACGAGGCAAAATAGCTGGGCAAAAATACTTAATATCAAAGGTTTTTTCATTTGGTCATACTTTGAGTTGGGGAGCTCGGATTTGGATAATTTTTGGAGGCAGTTTTCACCATATGAATTGGCGTAAGTGTTTTATACTCAATTTCTGTTATATTTCATGAATCCATCTTCGTTTTTGGCATTTAATTGACGATTTCAAAGTGAAATTTGGAGGTTTTGTCTAAAATTTCATAAAGTGAATTTTTGAGTTTTGAACATCGATTCGGAGTCGGATTTGAGTGAAACTAGTAAGGTTGGACTCGTAATTGAATGGGTTGTCATATTTTGTGAGTTTTGTCGGGTTCTGAGGCGCGGGCTCGGGTTTGACTTCTTGGTCGATTTTGGGATTTTTGATTAAAGATTCGACCTTTATCGATTGTGTTTGTTTCCTTTGGAATTATTTGATTTAATTGAGTTGCTTTTGACTAGTTTTGAACCGTTCGGAGATCGGTACACGCGGGATGGTATTTTTGAAGCATCGTATGGCTTGCTGGGTATTGGATTTGGCTTCTTCGATGTAAGTAAATCTTCCAAACTTGGTGCTGAGGGTATGAAATCCTGAAAGACATGTTATGCAATTGGTATTTAGGTGACACACATGCTAGGTGAGGGGCGTGTGGGCGTGCACCGTGGGGGATTGTGACTTGGTTCGTCCCGTGAGACTGTAAAGTCGAATAACTTATTGTTAATTACATGTTCCTTCGGTCTTCTAGAAATTTAACAATCATTCATGTTAGAAATCATGCTTAGACCATATGATATCACTGTTGGGATCCGCATCAGTCGTGTACTTGTTGAATTAGCTGCTATTTGTTGTCTTGTACAGTCACAGTTTTACTTGCGTAGCATATCTCCGTCTCCTCTTGTTTTCTTGTTGATACCTATTATTATCTCTTTTTGGGTTGATTTGTATGGTTTCTGAGAGCCCGAGAGGCTGGAGAGGTTAGTGACTGAGATAGGGCATGAGCGCCGAGATGTGAGCTATGTGAATGTATATAGATCGGGTTGCACCCCGCAACGAACCTTATGACTATTTATGTATATGGATCGGGTTGCACGCTACAATGAGCCTTGTGGCTATTTATATATATGGATCAGCTTGCACGTCACAACGAGCCTTATGGATATTTATGCATATGGATCGGGTTGCACGCCGCAACGAGCCGTATGGCTACTTATATGAGCGGTAGGGGATGCACGCCACCGAAATAATGCTTGGGCTGAAGGAGCCCCTCCGAAGTTTGCACACCCCTAGTAAGCGCAGTCGAATGTATATATGTGGATCGGGTTGCATGCCACAACAGGTATTGTACATCGCTGAGTGAATGAGTGTGCTGAGCATTGAGCACAGTGAGAGGAAATGCGAGACAGTGTCTGAGAGTGTGAGTACATGAGCTCATCATCGAGATGCATTGCATTTGTCATGCGTACTTTAAATACATGCATAGAGATGCATTTCCTTCTGCTACCCAGTTTGGGACATTTATGATTTTACCTGTATCTTGACATGCAGGCATAAAGACACATCATGCTATCTGAAAATGAAACATCTTACCTATTGTTGAAAGGATTTTTGGGAAAAACCACAGTTTTCAAACTTACTCATATTTTTGTCATTTTCGGTAAAAGATTTGGGTTTTCACTGAGATACTTGAAAAGTATGCCTATTTTCTAGAACTGTGAACGGGCTGAGCATTTTATTTCTGAGATACCTCTTTTATTACTTGTAATATGTTGTTATGAACTGTTGTGGAATAATGGTATCAGACCCGACCTTTGTGTTAACTCGTCACTACTTTCAACCTAAGGTTAGGTTTGTTACTTACTGAGTACATGGGGTCGGTTGTACTCATACCACACTTCTGCACCTTGCGTGCAGATGTTGACTGTTGATGTTGCTATGTTTGATTAGAGCTGGATTTAAGATGTACCTGCGTCCCGGTTGTAGTTGCCTCTTGTTCGTGGTAACCTTAGATCTAAAAAACTCTGTTTATGTACTTTTCAAACAGACTATATATTTATTTCATTTCAGTTTTGTAAACTCTATTCTTAGAAGATCATGATTTGTACTACCAGCCCTTGAGAAATAGAACTTCACAATAATTATTAAAATTAATCACATGTTTACGTTAAACAAGATGGAACAACTATAACCTTTATCTCTTAATTTGTTCCATATATGAAACTACTAGTGTTTGGGTTGAGACTTGAGAGGAATTATATTGGTATTCAGTCATCAATTTTAATCGATTTATTCGTCAGAGATAGATGTTCTAGAAGAGTATAGATGGATGATGGGGATATCTCTCAAAGTGATCAATGATATCTTGTTTTAAAGTCCATAGTGATAATATGTTTTTTTTTTTTTGGTTTCTCACCCGGTATTCGGTATCCGTATTGAGCCCGACTATATTCGAATTCGCGCCGCGTAGGGTCCCATTCAGGGGGAAGTGCTCCCTACTAATGATTTTTCTCTACCCAAGGCTCGAACCCGAAACCTCTAATTAAGGGAAGAACAATCTCATCCACTGCACCATATCCTTTGGTGGTATAGTAATAATATGGTTGCTTGATAAATAGAGATATTAAAGACCACAAAGAAATGAATGCCTTTGTATTTGGTTTACTTCGACTTCGAAACATAGTTGGTGGTCATGTAACATACATTTGGACGGGGGTTTTATTCTGCACATTGATCGTGTAAATTTTTTTTATTTCATATACAAATCAAGTTGTTCGACGGCGACAGATAATTTTCCATATCAAATATGATAAGTTAAGTTGAAAAATCGATTAGTAAAATTGCTATAACATTTTAACTAAGTATTGTACAAAAAATTCTTTATACCGCGTCTAAGTTAAAATCATTTGGATGACTTTTCAGCCTTTTTCAACGGGTCCATATACATTTATTACTGGATAAAAAGAAGTCAACTACTCAACTCTACGAGGGTCGTTTGGTAGGATATATTAAAAAAAATAATGTATGTATTAATTTTGTGTATTAAAAACACCTTATTTTGATATATATTTTGAACATATGCATTAGTTATACATCATATTTGATATTATTCTATCCGTAACTAATGCACAGAAAATCATAGAATTAATAATGCAATGAATTTTAATCCATGCTAGCTTAGTTAAAGACAAAATTGTCCTTCAAAATCTATGCTTAATTAAAATATGCTATTATATTAATGCAATTTTGAAATAATACAAATAGTAAGAAATAAAATTATATCCGTAGTAAATAAATAAATACTAAGCATATTTTTTTTATAAATAAATATTCAGCTCTACACTACAATATAGGGAGACAAATCAAATAATTTTTTTAAAACCTTTTTTATATATAAAAACATTCCTTAACATATATTTCTTTTAAAAAGATAGAGTGGTGTATTGGTTATGAGGGTATTCTTGTAAACAAATAATTGTTTTAGAAATTGTGAAATATTTAAATACATCAAACCAAAAAATCGATAAGAAATATGTCAGCATGACTAATATCAACATAATTAATACAAACATAATTAATATCAACATTACTAATACATTTTATTTAACATTATTTTTATTCACCCTACCAAACGACCCTAAGTAATATCTGGATGTAACGATGATGGAGAAGAGGGACCTAACAGTAATGGTTTATAGCAGTGAACTCTAGTATCCTAAATACTCAAAAAGTTTAAAATATCAAAAGACAAGAATAAATAACAATTCACGAGTCCTATGTCAATAGTTTCCCTTTTTCTGTCCTTTTAAAGAACCCATCAATTAATTGTATAATTTTATATCAAATAATTACAGTCAAATCGTTTGGTTCAAACGTTAATAATTTATGTAGAGATTGTTATACGGTGCTTGTAACGAAGGATTAGATTAGGGGTGTGCATTCAAATCGGTTTATCGATAAATTGAATCGATTATTTGTTATTGATTTATCGATTTCGATTCCGAAATTTTTTTTATCGAGTTATCGATTTCGATTTTGATTTTGTCCACTTCGCTTATCGATTTATCGGTAAATCGATAATATATATATATATTCTTTTTTTTTTGCCGTTGTTTTCGAGCATCGCTTTGCGAACCCGACTTTCTCGGTTTGTCCCACAGATCTAGTAATTCTCTATCTCCAAATGGGTTCTCTCAGTAAGTTGATTTTAATTTGGTAGAAGTTCTTTTGGTCAGTTAGGTAAGGAGTTGAAGAATAATTAGTCTGCCTGAATTAAATCAATTAATCGTAGTATCATTTGGTATGATACAGTAGTGATTAGTCATCTATTTTTATTAGCTATCCACTATTTATATATGTTTTACACATAGTATACATATATTAGGTAAGGGTACTAAAATGACAACATCGCTTAGAGCTAGCAAATTTTCTTATTGGTGGAATCCCGCAAATTTTCTTATTGATGTAATCGATAACCGAATCGATAAGCCCCAAAAATCAATAAACCGAAATCGAAAAAATTGAAACCTTATTGAAACGATAACGATAAGCATATATACAAATCGATAATCGATAATTTAATTATCGATAAGAGTCAAAATCGAATCGATAAATCGAATGCACACCCCTAGAATAGATATTCATGGATTACTTGCTCTAAAATGCCACTTTTTCCGTTAAATCTTAGTTCTATTTTTTTCAAAATTGTCAGTTTTTTATTATTTTGTTATTTGGAAATAATTTTTATTTAGCCTTGAGTAATATTTTAAATTACAATACTCATGAAGTTTATTAAATATTAAATTTTAGAGAGACAAATTGAATAGTTCGGTAATATATTTTAAGAAATCATGATTTTTTAATTCTTTGAAAGATAAGACGTCATAGTTGATTTTTATCTCATAATAACTTTTATACCATTAATTATTAAAATTTATTTTAAAAAATGCTAGATATTTTGGTTTCTATGAATTTTTAAATCCTTTTTAATTTTTTTAATCTTTTGATGTACTTAATATTTTTTTATGATTATTATGCTATTTATTATTTTATAAACTAAAAATATTTAAAGATACATGGGATATACGCCCCATGTCTCGGGGTTTACGCCCGCCCCGCTTAAGGTAAAATGCCCCCTCACACGACCGCCATTAAAACACTATTAAAATACTAAAAGGTATTCTTATTTACCGTGAAAATGGTAATTACAATTATATTGATTTCGTGGTTCTAAAAATATGTGATTTATTTTAATACTAGTTGTTTAGGAAATAGATGCTAAGTGGGAGTTAAGAAAAATGAAATAAGAGCAAAGGATAATGGAATTATGCAAATCGAGCAGTTATGAGACGGGGTCTCGAGCTTGGTCGAAATAGGGCCTCGGGGTCGAGCTCGAGAGCTTGACAGAGGGCGGTCGATGAAGATACAACAATATTGAGGGCCTCGAAGATGGCCTCTTTATGATCAATAATGAGCAACAAGTGAAGAAAAATTAATGAACACAATAAATAGAAAGCAATAAATCAATGGAACAATTGCAGAGAATGTAGGAGTTAGAGAGCAGATGATGTTCTTGTTCTTCTATTGAATATCATATCCCTTACAAAATGACAAGGGTCCCCTTTATATAAGAGGGGGAATCCCAACATAGTACATGTGTAATTATTACAAAGATAAATAGTTGGTACAACTATTTAATGTCACGGTACAGACTTGTACTATTCTTGCGGACTTGGTCAGCTTTAACCACGTGCCTTTTGGAAATTTTTCGCTTTTCCATGATGATCTTCGATCTTTACCCTGCCTCAAGCTATATCGATCCCTCAAAATACTTCCTCGAGGAATGCACCTCGGAGTTGCACTTCGAATTCTGCTCCGATACAATCGAGGCCGGGGATCGGAACGCTGTAGAAGCCTTAAAATCGGCTTTCCTCGGTTTTACCGTATACAGATAGTCCCGCGTTTCTTGGAATGAAAAGACAAGAAACGATTTGAATTCACCAACTTTTCAATGCCTCCATCATTCTGTAAGTCATGTCATGTAAGCGGCTGATGGGATAGGAGAGATGCCAAAAAGCCATATTTGCACAGTTCTTGAAAAGACTCAAATTTATTACGGCCGTCGCCTGTCTTTTGGCTTTCCTCAACGCGCACGGTTGGCCCCTATAAGTTCTCCTTCTCCTGCCCCTTATCTTTCATTACTTCTTCTAACCCTTTAAAAAGAGCTCCCATTACTTCTTTCTTGATCAGCTTTCTCTCGTTTCCTTTGAAATCTTTCAGCAGGAATGACGAAGGCCGCCTCCAAAAACTATTCCACGATAAAGCCTCCTCATCTTCACGTTCCTCTAAGGGTATGGAAACAGTAGCCCCAAGTCTTGAGGAATGCATCCCTGGACCCTGCAAAACAACTTTAAGGCCGACAAACCTTTTTCGAAGCCGAGACGGTATGAACCCATATCCTGGTATATTAGCCTAATAACCAAAATCGAGAAGGTGAAGGCCGACTGCCGCTGGGGAGATGCGGTGCACATGGATATTCCCTCTCGGGAGGAAGACATAACAACCCATAAAGCCGGCTTCCTCAGTGTATACACATATCTATTTACCCTAGGCCCGGTAGGGCCGTCTTCACCGTTGATAGACCCCGTGGTTCTCGATTTCTGCAAGCAAATATCAAGTGACACTCGGCCAGATTCATCCATCGTTTTGGCGTACTTTTTACATGATTAGGAATTTTGCAAATATGGTCGAGGGGTTGCCTTTTACCCTCGACTACCTAATTAGAATGTACAGTCCCCGATTTCACTGGGGTGGTCTAATTAAACTTCAGCGTCGGGCCACGAAGGTTTTCTTTGCTTGTACCGATGAAGGCAAGGACAGAGGGTGGATTGAGCCGCTTTCTTCGAGTTAGGACCTCGGATTTGATTTCTGTCAAAATGATGCCATTCCCTGAGGAATGGAATATGAATCGTAAGTTAATACTTTAATTGAACTTTTTTCGTTTTCCTTTGTACCAACTTTCCCTTGAACTAACTCTCTTTGATGATGCAGTTATTGCATGGTATCCCGATGCGGTTAAGGATCTCTCAAGTTAGGTTCGCTATCTCGATTCGACCTGCCCGTATGCTGAGCGCGTATGGCGCGACCTGGCCAGGGGCTGATAGGAAGCTAAAAATCAGGGTGGGGCATTTCCTCTTGCAATACCTGAGTTCTTTAAAAGAGACACCCCTTGAATATATTCTAACTTTTTATGTTATGTGCTTATGCAGGCCTAGGAGAGGCCTATTTTATGAGAGAAGAATCGCTTGGGGAAGCATATATCCCAAAACCAAATGAGGAGAAGAAGAGAAAGAGGGAATCGCCGACTGAGTCCTTGAAGCCGAAGAGGGCTATAGTGCAAAAGTATAAGGCTGACTCCGCGGCCTTAAACAAGAAAAATGATTTCTCGATATCTCCCAACAGAAGTGGAAACGTAACTGCTTCGGCTTTTGCTGAGCCGATGACTGTTGAGCCGAGGGCTTCTAGACCAGAAGTTGATGATGCCATCCCTCCTCGGGCCGAAGAGGTTTTCAATGATTGGTCGGATGATGTCCCTGAGCTGGTTGACAGCTAAAATATTCCCCGGGCCGAAGGGCACTCGGTAGATGAGTTACGGGAGCCTAGTTGTGAGCCGAAGGCCCCGATCAATCTAGCCGGGGTTATTGATGTAGGTGATTATCCACCGGTTCCAACATTTTCCCCGAGGGAGCACGAGATGCCCATAATATAGGATCTTCCGACGTGGGGCGCCTCTCGGAGGGAAGGACGTAATTGTAGGGCTCTTTACTATGGACAAGAAGAATCCCGAACTTAACGCCTCACTAATTTTCGAGGAAGTCGAAAGGCTCTACAAATAGGTAATTTCTTCGTCGATTGCTTCGAGCTTTGATCATTATTCTTTGACTCTCCTTCCTTTATGCTTTCAGGCGAAAGTGCTTTACAATCAGACCACTGCCAAGTTTCAGGCTGAGCTGACCCATTACAAAGGGGAGTGTAGGAGGTTTTCATAGGAGGCGGACGAGCTCAAGGCTCTTTTTGCCAAAAGTGAGGAAGAAGTGCTTGACCTCGAGCTCGTTTAGAAACGGTATCTCAGGAACAGAGCGATCTTGATGAGCAGGTAACATAGCCTTCGTATGTTTTGTTTTTGTTCTTGCCCGATCTCAACACTTAACACTTTCAGGCTGATCTTTGCAGCTTCAGGAGAAAGATGCCCTGATGCGGGAAGGATTCAAAACCAGAGATGCTGAGATCCTTGGATTTAAGAAGTGTGCGAACGAGATAACCTCTGAGAGAGAGAGAGACACCCTCCAAGGGAAGTTATCCTCGACTGAGCATCGCCTTGGGGATGCAAGGGCTGAGAGTAGTAAGTATAAGGACCTCTATGCGGAATCAGTCACCACACTATCTTCAATTAAGGCTGAAGTTGACGAGCTCATAACCTCGTACAAAGATGATGATGCTGCTGCAAACGCCCAGGCCAGGAAAGCAGCTGAGGAGGCCGAGCTTGAACTTGCCCGAGCCTTGGAGCATGCCCGATTAAGGTCTCAGAGGCAGGATCTCAAGGATATACATGCGGGGGGCCTAAATTTGTCTACTGAGATCGAGAGGGTGAAGACCCTAAAAGAGGAATCGGCGGCCCTACTTGCTTCTGAAGATGATTCGAGCAGTGGCTCAGAAGATGATGAATATGAAGGTGAATTCCCCGAGGGGGAAGAGGCCGTTGAAGACCTGGGGGCCGAGGGCCAAGCCGCTGAAGGCATAACCTCCGAGGGACCCGTAGAAGGCACACCCCAGCGGTAGATTAGGTTTCATTTGTTCCTTTTCATTTTGCAAGGGCTCCGACTTTGAGCTTTGTAAATATGCTTTGTGAACCTTTATCATATATAAAAGGCCTTTCGTTACTCCTTGTTTTTTCCTGGTTTCTTGGAATGGACTTTGATGCTTGTTGATGATTAGTCCGATGAATTGGACTTCGAAATGAAACCCTTGAGATTATAAATTGGCCCTGTAGATTTTTAATCTGGCCCGTAGGCTCTTACGCATTGTCCCTTAGGTGTTTTAGGCTGGCCCGTAGGCTCTTACGCGTTGGCCCTTAGGCGCTTTTTTAGTTAACCGTTTAGGGCTCAGTTTTCGAGTCAGGTTTTGTCTCAAGCTCATCGACCCTTAGGTTTTTTATCGGCCCTGAGGCTCTTTAGGCTGGAGCTTAGGCTCTTACGCATTGGGTCGGTATGATCTTTAATATGGCTAGCGCTTGAGCTCTTATGCATTGGCCCTTAGGTGTTTTAGGCTGGCCCGTAGGCTCTTACGCGTTGGCCCTTAGGCGCTTTTATAGTTAACCGTTTATGGCTCAGTATTCGAGTCAGGTTTCGACTCGAGCTCATCGACCCTTAGGTTTTTTAAATCGGCCCTGAGGTTCTTTAGGCTGGCGCTTAGGCTCTTACGCATTGGGTCGATACGGCTTTTAATATGGCTGGCGCTTGGGCTCTTACGCATTGGGTCGATACGACCTTTAATATGGATGGCGCTTGGGCTTTTACGCATTGGGTTAGTACGACCTTTAACATGGCTGGCACTTGGGCTCTTACGCATTGGGTCGGTATGACCTTTAACATGGCTGGCGCTTGGACTCTTACGCATTGGGTCGGTACGACCTTTAACCGGTTCTTTTCGAAGTAATTGGAGGCCCGTGATTTTATGGCAATGGTCGGACGTCTCCGAGTCACGTTATTTTGGCCAGAGCCTTATGACCATAGCCATTGAATTTGGCCATAGCCTTTTAGTCCCCAAGTGAGATAGCCTAGGCGTCTATATCGAGGGTATGCCTTTTTAGGGGTCTTACAAGTTCGAATATATAGACTTGAATTTGATATCGGGATTATGCCTTTTTAAGGTCTTACAAATTTATACATGCCTTTCTTGGGGTCTTACATATTTAATATTGCCTCGTGGAGGTCTTACAGTTTTGATATTGCCTCATGGAGGGCTTACATTGGGTCTTCATGGAGGGCTTATGAGCCGAAGTTGCCGGCCCTGCGGTCTTATGGCTTCGAGTTTTTGATGACTCGATGGGGTGACTGTCGATGACAGTCCCCGGGACATCGAAAGTTTTTGGCTTTGGAACCGTTCCTTGTGAAAATAGCAAATTTTCTGGTGTTGCCTCACTGAGGTCTTATAAACTTGATATTGCCTCATGGAGGTCTTAGATTGTTGATATTTCCTCATGGAGGGCTTATATTGGTGCCTCATGGAGGGCTTATGAATTTGAACAAGCCTTGTTGAGGTCTTACAGACTTGACGTTGCCTCGTTGAGGGCTTACAAGTTTGAGCATGCCTCGTCGAGGTCTTACATATGCGATATTGCCTCATTGAGGGCTTATGAGCTCGAAGTTGCCGGCCCTGAGGTCTTACGGCTTCGAGTTTTTGGTGTCATTCCCCGAGTGTTCGGGAAATTTCTGGCCCTGGGGCCGTTTCTTGTGGAAATAGCAAACTTCTTTGAAGCGCGAAGTGTTTTAATGATAAAAGATTCTCCTTCGATTACTTGGTACAAGTATACACGTTTTCACCATCGAGGGTTCGATTATTCTACTTGGACACGGTTCATTTGACCATTTAGTCCTATACATCTTTCTCTTGTTGAGACCCTCTTTGGTATATTTTAATTTCCTCGAGGAGGTAATCTCCCGGGGGGATAACCCTTAGCATTTGAGGTCGATTGAAGAGAAGCCTTGAATACTTGTTGAGTTCTCCTTATGTAGCATACAGATGTTGCCTCGTTAAAAACCTCGTCGGTAAAACCCATTTGGGATAAAATATGATACGAGGGAAACTGAGCGCAACACATGTTTTTAAAACCTAAGGTCTTCAAGTCGAAGGGTGTTGCGTTGTCTTCCATCAGACACCTGTAAAAAATTATTGTGAAGCACAAAATGAAAAGGGAGAAAGTTATACCTGAGCAATAATAGCGCATGAGCATTGATATGTTCCAATTGTTTGGAAGTTGCTCGCCTTCCACGGTCCCGAGTTTGTAGGACCCTTTGCCGATTACTCCAAGGACGCGATACGGTCCTTCCCAGCTTGGGCCCAGCTTCCCTTCACTAGGGTTTCGAGTGTTTAGGGTGACTTTTCTTAGGATTAAGTCCCTGACTCCGAAATGTCGGAGGTTTGTTCTCCTGTTATAGTACCTTTCGATCCTTTAATTTTGGGCGGCCATCCGCACCAGTGAAGCTTCTCACTTTTTATCAAATAGTTCGAGGGCTTTAGTCATGGCCTCATTGTTTGAGTCCTCGGTGGTATGTCGTAATCTGGCACTTGGCTCTCCGACCTCGACCGGTATCAAAACCTCGTACCCATATACCAAAGAGAACGACGTCTCTCCTGTGCTCGATTTAGAGGTTGTCCGATATGCCCATAGCACCTCGGCCAACATCTCTCTCCATTTTCCTTTCTCATTTTCTAACTTCTGTTTCAATTTTTGAATGATGTTCGTGTTTGTGGACTCGGCCTGACCATTTGCACATGGGTGGTAGGTCGTTGATAGGATCCTTTTGATTTTGTGATCTTAGAAAAACTTTGTTACTTTGCCTCCGATGAACTGCTTCCCGTTATCACACGTTGTCTCGGAGGGGATCCCGAATCGATACATGATGTGATCCCAGATAAAGTCGATGACTTCTTTTTCTCTTATCTTCTCGTAGGCATGTGCTTCCACCTATGTTGAGAAGTAGTCAGTCATAAATAGAATAAATCTATCTTTACCTGGCGCCGTTGGTAGGGGACCGACGATGTCCATTCCCCATTTCATGAACGACCATGGGGTAAGACTGAATGTAGCTGTTCACCGGGTTAGTGGATCATTGGTGCAAATCTTTGAGACTTGTCGCATTTTCGGACGAATTCTTTGGTGTCCCTTTCCATGTTGTCCCAACAGTAACCTGCTCTGATCATTTTTCGGATTCCGCAGGTGCCCTCATGGATTTCTCAGAGCACGTAATCGATGTCTCCCGGCGCCAAGCATACTGCTAGGGGCCCATCGAAGGTTCTCCTGTATATAGTTCCGTTCTCGTCGAGTGAAAATCGAGCTGCTTTGGTCCAAAGGGCCCTTGATTATTTTGGGTCCGTGGATAGCTTCCCACTTCCCAAATAATCGATGTACCTATTTCTCCAATCCCATGTCAGGCTGGTGGAGTTGATTTCGGCATGGACTTCTTTAATCACTGATTTGGATAGCTGAACAACAACCCCGGAGAGTATGTCATCTTCCTCGACGGATGATCCCAGGTTTGCGAGTGCATCGGCCTCGCTTTTTTGCTCTCGAGGTATGTGGACCAAAGTCCATTCTTTGAAGCGACGCAAAGTGACTTGAAGTTTGTCTAGGTATCACTGCATCCTGTCCTCTCGACCCTCAAAGCTTCCATTTGCCTGATTTACTACTAGAAGGGAATCACATTTTGCTTCGATGACTTCCGCTCCTTGGCCTTTGGCCAATTTGAGATCTGCAATCATAGCCTCATACTCGGCTTCGTTGTCAGTCAACTTTGCAGTTTTTATAGATTGTCTAATCAAGCTACTCGTAGGTGGTTTCAGAACTATGTCGATCCCGGATCCTTTCACGTTCGAGGAACCATCGGTGAATAAGGTCCATACCGCCGATGTTGTGCCCGTTTTTAGTAAAAGTTCTTTTTCTACCTCGGGCACAAGGGCAAGCATAAAGTCGTCCATGAAGTTCACCAAAATTTGGGACTTGATAGCCGTTCGGGGCTGATATTCGATATCATACCCCCCGAGTTCGATGGCCCATTTGTCCAGTCAGCTTGATAATTCGGGTTTGTGCAATCATTTCGAAGAGGATATGTCGTTAAAACACATATACAGTGACATTAAAAATAAGGCTTCAATTTTCGAGATGCACTTATTAATGCAAGAGCTAATTTTTCTAAGTGTGGGTACCTGGTTTCAGCATCTCCCAGGGTCCGACTCACATAGTAGGCAGGTAATTGCGTACCTTGCTCATCTCGAACCAACACCCCACTTACCGCTACCTCGGACACTGCTAAGTACAAGTATAGCGTTTCGTCCTCCTTTGGGGTGTGGAGCAAATGCAGGCTTGAGAGATACCGTTTTAACTCCTCCAAGGCGTGCTGGCACTCCGGAGTCCACTCAAAGTTGTTTTACTTTTTGAGTAGGGAGAAAAAGTGATGGATCCGATCTGATGAACTCGAGATGAATCGGCCTAAAGCCATTATCCGCCCGACCAACCGTTGTACGACTTTCACATTGTTTACCACCGTGATTTCTTCGATGGGCTTGATTTTATCGGGGTTGATTTCAATTCCCCTGGTTGAAACCATGAAGCCTAAAAATTTGCCCGAACCTACACTGAAGGCGCATTTCTCGGGGTTGAGCTTCATGTTGTAGCTTCTAAGGATGTCGATAGTTCCCTGCAAATGACTCAAATGGTCCTCTGCGCGCAGGGACTTAACTAGCATGTCATCAATGTAACCGTCCATGGATTTTCTTGTTTGATGTTCGAACATCTTATTAACTAAGAGTTGGTACGTGGCCCTTGCATTTTTTAGCCTGAAGGGCATTACATTGTAGAAGTATGTATCATACTTCGTGATGAACGAGGTTTTTTCCCTATCCTCAAGGTTCATTTGAATTTGATTATACCCGGAGTAGGCGTCGAGAAAGGTGAGGATCTCATGGCCAGCCGTGGCATCAATCAAGCGATCGATGTTGGGCAACGGGAATGAATCTTTAGGACGTGATTTATTTAAGTCCTTATAATCTACGCACATTCTTAATTTGTTCCCCTTTTTGGGAACTACTACTACATTGGCCAACCATTCGGGATATTTTAATTCCCTGATGGACCCTATTTTGAGGAGTTTCGTTACCTCGTCTTTAACGAACGCATGTTTTACCTCGGACTGAGACCTCCTTTTTTGCTTCACCGGTTTGAACTTGGGGTCGACGCTTAGCCGATGGGTGGTTATTTCCGGTGGGATCCCTATCATGTCTAAGTGGGACCAAGCAAAGCAATCAATGTTGTTCATAAGAAATTGAATGAGTTTCTTCCTGAGTTCGGGGGTTAATCCCGTTCCCAGGTATACCTTTTGATCTGGGAGATGTTTTATCAAAACAACTTGCTCTAGCCCTTCGACCGTTGATTTTGTTGCGTCCGATTCTTCGGGGGAAACGAAGGATCGAGGAGTGAGGGAGTCTTCTTCATCATTCTCGGGGACCTGTTTATCTTCTGACCCCTCCGAGGTGGAGTATATGGGCGCCGGTGCCATGCCGTGTACTGCGAACATTTTCTTTGCCGCGTGTTGCTCTCCATACACTGTTTTACGCTATCTTTAGTTGTGAACTTCAACATCTGATGGAGAGTCGATGGTACCGCCATCATGCTGTGTATCCATGGCCTTCCAAGAAGGGCGTTATATCTCGCGTTTTCCTCGATGACATGAAACTTGGTATCCTGAACAGTACCGGACACATTGACTGGGAGGATGATTTCCCCCTTCGTCATTTCGCTCGTCATGTTAAACCCATTGAGGGCTCGAGAATCGGGTATGATTTGGTCGAGCAGTTCGAGCTGCTCCACTACGCCCGATCTGATTATATTGGTCGAGCTACCTGGATCCACGAGCACACGTTTAATTTGAATGTTATTTAGTCGAGAAATTCTTGAAGATTCCTTTTGTTGATCAATTGGGCCACTTCTTTTCGAGCGGGAGTTCTCTGAGCTTCGTGTCGGTCTTCTCCGCGAACACTTTAATCTGTATGGGAGCTTATAGTGACATGCATAGCGTTGCGTGATCCCTCATCAACGGAGATTTGTACTGGTACCCCTTCAGGGTTCTACAATGGTACACCGGCGCCTGAGGCAGCTGCATCGTTCTCTCCATGATCCTCATGGCCGTTGTTTTCATGTGCACTCATTGAGTTAGATATTTTCTGACCTGAAATTGAAGATTCTTGGACAAGAAAAAGTGTAAAGAATAACTTGTGTTTTTAGAAAACCAGCACTTAAAACAATCACTATTATTTTTGTAGCCCCACGGTAGGCGCCAAACTGTTTACTGTGAAAATGGTAATTACAATTATATTTGATTTTGTGGTTCTAAAAATATGTGATTTATTTTAATACTAGTTGTTTAGGCAATAGATGCTAAGTGAGAGTTAAGAAAAATGAGATAAGAGCAAAGGATAATGGAATTGTGCAAACCGAGCAGTTATGAGATGGGGTCTCGAGCTTGGTCGAAATAGGGCCTCGAGGTCGAGCTCGAGAGCTTGATAGAGGGCGGTCGATGAAGATACAACAATATTGAGGGCCACGAAGATGGCCTCTTTATGATCAATAATGAGCAACAAGTGAAGAACAATTAATAAACACAATAAATAGAAAGCAATAAACCAATGGAACAATTGTAGAGAATGTTTGAGTTAGAGAGCAGAGGATGTTCTTGTTCTTCTATTGAATATCATGTCCTTTAGACAATGACAAGGGTCCCCTTTATATAAGAGGGGGAATCCCAACATAGTACATGTGTAATTATTACAAAGATAAACAGCTATTACAACTATTTAATGTAACGGTACAGACTTGTACTATTCTTGCAGATTTGGTCAGCTTTAACCACGTGCCTTTTGGGAATTTCCCGCTTTTCCATGATGGTTTTCGATCTTTACCCTGCTGCCAGCTATATTGATCCCTCGAAATACTTCCTCGAGGAATGCACCTCGGGGTTGAACTTCGGATTCTGCTCCGATACAATCGAGACTGAGGCTCGGAACATTATAGAAACCTTAAAATCGGCTTTCCCCGGTTTTACCGTATACAATTCTATTTTGTATAAAATAATACATAAATCATTCTCACAAACTTAATACATATTTTATTTGATTAATACCACCAACCAAACATTAGTTATGAAGTAATATTTTTTTTATATGACCAATCAAATAGTGTATTATCTTATGCAGGATTGTGTACCGAAATTAATTATTCCAGCAACAGTATTAATCAAACGGCGGGTAGTATATAAATCTATATGAAGGAAATTGGATTAACTGCAAACAGTGGATAGCATGGGGTTCTCGAAGGAAGAAACATACGATGTGAAGAAATGGGTCATGTGATCAGTTGGAAAAAAAAGTGGAGCAGTTTGTGAAATGGGACTTGTGATTTCTCGCCTTTTGATGTGCTGTCATTTGCTGTGCACCCCTCCTCATCTAGACTAGTCCAAACTCTACTAAATATAACTGTTAAAAGTGGTCCCTTTAGGACCGTTAGGAGTTATAGACCCTACTTACCCCTCTTTAGATGCAAAATATCGTGAAAATACCAATAGACCAAATGACAAGTATTCCTTTGTTATTAACTGCTCACTCCGTCTCAAATTATTGTCGTTTTTCACTTTTACACGTCTTTCAAAAAATTATTAAATAAAAATATTTTTAATTATTTTATCCTTATTTATGTCTTAAGATGTAATCTCTCTTCATTTAATATTTACTCATAATTAAGGTATTTGCAGTGGTGGATCAAGTGTGTTGTTATTGGGTTCCTGGGAACCTAGTAACTTTTGCGTAGGCGCTGTATTTCTATTAAAAAAAATCTACTAAATATTTATGATCTAATAATGACTTCAGTTATTATTGTATGTTAATTTAAAATTACGGCAGGAACACATAAACTTCATATCCTGGATTCGCCTTTGGATTTTTGTAGTCTTCCTGAGCAATTAATATAAGGGTAGAATAGAAAAAATTAATTAATTTACTCTTCTAAAACGATAAATAATTTGAGATAATTGTTTTTAAAAATCACGAAAGATAATTTAAGATGGAGGGAGTAGAATTTTAGGTTTGTTTACACTCAAAATCGGATAACAATTGAATTTGTAAGTGGTTTTAAGGATACATGTATTAAATTAACACAAGGCGATAAATTAAATTATAATTAGAATAAAGTATGATAAAATAAAGTTAAACCATACGAATTAGACAGTAACATCCTTGGGAGGAGGGTCCTCCTTGAACAGGATGCACTTCGATCAGAGTTGAACAAGAACTTAAAAAGAAATAAAAGTATATATTGCTTCTGGATGATTGTTACATGTCCTTTACAAATGATCAGATCCCCTTTATATAGTAGGGGAGTCCTACTCTAGGTACAATTCTATAAGGTAAAAAGTATCATGATTTGCTAATTAGTCGGTTTCCCATATTGATACGTGCCGAGATTCCCGTCGTGATATCCGTCCGGTTACGGATATTTCGGCCTTCTGTTATCCGATTTAACAATATTTCCTCGAGCTCATTCGGTATCAGGGTCGGTTCCGGGGTCATGGACTCGATGTCTTTGAAGACGGGCATTCTGACCTCGTGTCCTAGTTTGATGGAATCTGAGGTCGATCTTCAACCGTTCACATTTCAATCTCGATCTGTCATCTAATAGACGAATCCGATTTCGACTGTATACAAAGTTCGAGCCCTAAATATAGAATTATATTTGTTTAAAACTATTTTTTACCCCTAATGTGATACTTTACCATGTAAATTAAAATTTAACCAAATCCCAATATAAATATCGAGCATTTCTGAATGATCGGTATTTTGATGCATCATAAATGTTTTTTAATTATATGATCATTTTCATAGGAGAGTGATAAATAATATATATGAACAATCAATAAAACGAATAAGATATTTATAGTATTTTCATCTTCTATTAGAATTGTAACCGGTCATAATAATTTTCTCCATTTTAGTTCAGTCCAAATTCAGATTCATCTAAACACAGAAACTAGCTCAGTGATTAAGATATCACGATTTTGATAATACTGTCATAATTAGTTAGGGCTATATTCCTATGGATTCACCTAGTAAGGCTCCACTTTAAAATGCTCTTTTGTATGAGAGAGGTTTAAGGCGCATTAATCACACCTTATTATTAATCTTTTATCTATTGTTAACTGATAGTTTGTTTGGCTAAGTTTTTTTCCTGGGCTTTTGGCAAAAAATTTAAGGTGTTTGGCCAAGCTTTTGGAAGAAAAAAAGTGCTTTTGAGGATAAGCAAAAACAGTTTTTGAGAAGTAGAAAAAAGTAACTTCTTTCCGAAAGCACTTTTCTGAGAAGCACTTTTGAGAAAAATACACTTAGAAGCAGTTTTCAAAAGCTTGGCCAAACACTAATTACTGTTCAAAAATGTTTTTCAAATTAATTAGCTAAATACAAACTGTCTCACCAAAAACATTTTTTTTAAAAGGTACTTTAGAAAATTATTTTTTAAAATAAGCTAATTTTAGAAGCCTGGCCAAACAGTCCGTCCGTTGAGCCGCACACAAGAACAAAGAACCTAAGAGTAAATTATTTGGATTTTGAATCTTGTTAAACAATTTACGCACTTGAGTATATGTTGCATAAGCGTGCTAATGCACTTCAACATTTTTAATATACATGATACTCTTTTCACTTTAGAACGTCTCAAAATCTGACATAATTCAACTTTCACACAGTTTGTACAGTTTTTAAGAATTGAATTGTATTAAACTTTTCAAAATCTAGCTTTGACATGCAATCCTAATTTTTCAATTATTACTTAGCAACTATTACTAACGTAGTATAATATTAACAAATTGTGTGTTCAATTAAATACCGTCACATTATTTTTGAGGGAAGAGATAAAACTATGGACAATTCTTAATCACCATATTTAAGTTAGAAAACATTTAGAATTTATATACATCCACAATGTCTTTAAAATAAATGAAAATGAAGCCATATATACAAAAGATATTAGGTTGTTAAAACTTAATTATTGGGTTAACTAAACAAGGGGACACCAATATATTTAAGTGGTCTATTTCTTTTTCTTTTTGGAAGAATATCATCATTCCAGAAAAGCAATAGACTTTAATATGCTAGAACAAGAATCATCATCTTTGGAATAATGTCTCCACTTTTTGAATATTGCTTTGCCGAAGTGCTAATCTCAACTCTTCTCGGCGTTATTCGCGCAATTTTCTCACCTTTTGGTCTAAAGTTGGAAAGAATTAAAATGAAAACAAGGAACACAAATGAAGAATTACACATGAAAACCCTAACGTTTTAGCCTATCCATACACCTAAGCTAGCGTTTGGACATAGATTTAGATAAAACTTGAAAAATGAATTTTTAAAATTGTGTTAAAAATAAATTTTGAAAATTAAAGTTGTGCTTGGACATGTATTTTATTTGAAGAAAAGTTAACATTTTGTAAGTGGAAAAAAAAAAAAAAATTCACCCAAATTTATCTTTAAGAAGTTCTTGGGAACTTGAAAAAATTCAAAACTCTTTCTAAAACATGATCATATTCCATGAACAAACAATGTTTTTAATTTTTTTTTTCTTGAAAAAGCGTAGCCAAAATATTACCTAAACTTGTCTTATGTGACGTTAGATGTTGCGGTGATCCGATAGGTCATCTTATGTTTTAGAATTTATATACGCGCTATGGAGACTTAAATACCTCATTTTAACCTTCCTCGAGTTGCGTGCGCAGTCCAGGCATTTTTCGGAAAGCTTTTATATTAAAAACTGAGAAAATATAAAATTTTTGCTTTAAAATTCATTTGATTTGCCTTAAAATGGTAAAAATTGCTTCAAGAATCGCCTCAATATGAGCTCCATAGCTCCAAAAATGCTAAAATGGTCGGAACTCCTGAAATAGAGTACTTATAATTCTGCCCAGGCATCCCTCTTACGTGAACGCGGAAAATCAATCGCGTTCGCGATGAACAAAAATAATCCGTCACTAAATAGTCTATGCGTTCGCGGCGCAAGCCTCGCGAGCGCAATATACACAAGAGACAGAACTACGCGAACGTGACTCCAACTACACGAACGCGACTCCAACTACGCGAACACGATGAAGAAGTCCTCCAACTCCAGCCCCCAGCTCAAACTTACGCGAACGCGTGTAGACTTATGCAAACGCGATGCACAATTTCTCCTAGCCTTCAAACAACTCTAAGCGATCGCGATTAAGGGAAACCAGATACTTAGTAGTTCTGCAGAACCAGCAATGAAAATGAAGGAAAAATAGTCTGAACTCAATCCGAAACACGCCCGAGCGCCTCGTGCCCACGTCCAAGTATATCAACAAGTCCCGTAACATAACATAGACCTACTCGAGGCCTAAATCACACATAACAACATCGAAATGACAAATCGCGCCTCAAATCAAACTTGACGAACTTTGAACTTTTCAACTTCCATAACTCGTGCCGTAGCAACTCAACCTGGAATGAACCCAAACTTTGCACACAAGTCCTAAATGACATAAAGAAGCTGTTCCAATTCCTGGAATCACAGTCCAAATCTGATATCCTCAAAGTCAACTTCCGGTCAAACTTATGAACTTTCCAAACCTTCAAATTTTTATTTTTCGCCAATTTTTGTTAAACCCTTTTAGAAATACCCCAAATGCAAATTCGGGCATACGCCCAAGTCCAAAATCACCATCCGGACCTATCGGAACCATCAAAACTTCATTCCGGGGTCAAATTAACAAATAGTCAAACTTGATCAACTCTTCCAACTGAAAGCTTAAATCATGAAATTCATTCTTCCAAATCGATTCCGAATAACCTGAAAACCAAAACCAACGGTTCACATAAATCATAATACATAATACAGAGCTAATAACGCCCGTAAGCTACCGAGCGAAGTACAAATTCTCTAAACGACCGGTCGGGTCGTTACAAATATCATATTAATTAGGGTATGGACCATGATTAGAAAGTCCGCTTGAAAAGTTGAAATTAGCATTTTACTGGTGCTTTAGGTACATAATTTCGTTCATGTTTTCTTGTTTCAGCTTTCAATTGAAAATGCTTTTAAAGAAGTAACACCATTTTTGGATTCGACAATGAATGTGAAAAAACAATTGAGGTGTCTAAAGTTATTGCAGAAGTGATGTTTAAAACCAAATTGGTTTTCAGTGTTACGTCATTGTATTGAGAAAATGTGACATTTAACCTATTGAAATACATATAGTAAGGTCTATTTCCTGATTTGTCTTTAAATTGGAGCTACTAAAATTAGGAAAACATGAAAACATGCCATATGAATGACAATTATTATGCAATATTGCTATTCATGAAAGTACAGCTAAATATACCCTTTGTAATTGGATGGAAGAAGATCACAAAAGCAAGAGCTTTCTTATGGGACCAACTAAATGGGTCCTGCCAGCACAATTTGCATAGGATTGATAACAACTTCTTGTCCACAATTTTGGTAAATAAGCCTTCTTTAGTAATAGCGACGGTTAGCCGCCTTGCAAGATGGTTAAAAATAATAGTTATTCACTTAATTTAATCCATTAAAAATGAGTTGGATAACTGACTTTTTTAAATCGGGCGAATATGGATAATTATTCATTAGAAAAATGAGTAACTAAAATGGGTAAAATATGGATAATGCAATTATTGAAAAATTATTTCAGTAATGTTCTTCTGTTGCAAGGGGCAACAAATTCATATTAGAGCTTGAGGCTAATATGAAGTCATGGATAGATAATATGATTACTCATTTTATCCGCCGGTTAACCCGTGTTAAATATGAATCGGGTCAAATAATTTACTAATTTTTTTTCATTATCCGTTTCGACCCGAACCATATCCGACTTGACCCGCCCGTTTGCCACTCCTAGCCATCAGTGGTTATTTTTCAGTTACAAGACTTGAAAAGTGGTATTTCTGAATTTTATCCCTTTTTCTTTGCCTTCTAAGTCAGGGTGTTTTTTAAGCGCTAGGAAAATATTTAATTTTGAAGTGGAAAAAATAATTGTCTGGAGTTAAAATTTGAAAAGAGTATTTGGAAGTTAAAGTAGTATTTAAACATGAATATCATTTGGAAAAAAAGTTTGTAAAATGTTAAAAGAATTATGATTGAAAACCCTTTGAAAGACTTCTCAAACCAGTATTTCAAATATTGAAGTTTACACTTTCAAATACTGATATAGCTAAACTAGTATTTGCAAATATTGCAGTTCAGTTATTGAAACACTGAATTAACTTTGGGAGTTTTTCGTATATATACAAGATTTTAAACTTATTTACTCAGTTTTGTCTAAGTTTTCATATTTACAGGAAATATCAAAAGTCTTTTACAAAACATATACAAATTCGGTCAAAATCTACAGCATAAATACATATTTTTTGTACAGAATCCAGTCAAAACTACAATTTATATATAACTCATATACTATTATATAAGTTGTAGATATTTTGTATACCGTTTCTACATTCCACATACAAAATATATACAATTTATTTATATCTACTTTTTCGAGTTTCAATCTGAAATTTCAACCAAAATCACCTCGAATCTTCGCCAAATTGTCTCAAATTTGACATATAAACTCCAACGGATATTCTCATTCATTTGCAACAACACCCAATCCAAACAATAATTTTATAAAATTCTATTTTTGAAATTCAATGCTTTGAAGTTTTTTAATGGCTATCAATTGAACTTTTAATGGATTAACATAGTTTTCAATTCAATCTACTCGCTTCTAATTAATACTATTTTTTTATTGATTCCAAATGGCTAAAAGAATGATAATTAAAATGATTCTCTTTATCTGAGCTAATTTCTTTCTTATTTACTTCCTCGTTTTCATAGGATCTGAAGCAAGAACTTTGCTAGGTACTAATCTTCTCTTTTTTTTTCACTTAACATTAGTATCATTTCTTCAGTTAATCCACATGAAGATATTAATATAGGAATACTGATAGAGAATGAGAGAGAAAGAAAGAGATCGTAGAGAGAGAGCGGAGAGGGAATTCCCTGTTCAATTTCTAATATAATAAGATACTCATTAATACTAATCTATATATAATTAGTAAATTCTATATCAACTCGTAATTAAATTTCTAATGTAGTACATATAGGTAAAAATCCCATTAACTTTTGATGTACAAGCAGTCCATCTAAGTAGTGAAATTGATGTGTGAACTGTGAAAATATTGGAGTGGGCTAAAAGAATAGGTGGGCTGAAAATCCTTTATCATTGGGTTTCTGCTCCAACATCTATAATCTAAAGGGAAACTTACACAAATATCCCAAATAATTCTCGACTTACCAACCTCTAATCATTAGTTATAGACTTATTAAAACTAGCCAATCACATATAAAAATTAAAAAATCAAATAAATAAGGTTCTTTCTCTCAAAGAATCACATGCAAAAATCTTCTTTCATATTTTTAAGCGTGATTAGCAACATTAGATGCAAGACCGAAAGGAAATTTCATGGATGAGGAAGCAAATAAGGTGATGAGATGCAAAATAAAAATAAAAATACAATATTCAAAAAGCTAAACAAAAAAAGGAAAATTTTCAATGAGTATAATTGAAATTCATTGAAAACATATAAATAAGTCAACATACAAAATTTGAGGAAGATTGGAGGTGATTTGGACTGATTTTGTATCAAAATTCATAATTAAATCGAGTTCAAAAAATTCTTCTGCGACACATGTATCAAACATGTATCACGCATGTATCTTAGACACAAGTATACATGTGATACACAATTAATATAAATATGATACATATGTGATACACAATGTGACACACACACACACACACACACACACACACATATATATATATATATATATATTTTTTTTTTTTTATTTTTTTTTATTTTTTTTTATGTTCAGTTTTTACTTCGAATATTCAATTTAAACCACCCAAAACTTCACCAAATCATCCCAAAACTGAGATTCAAGCTCCTTAAGATGTATCCAATCTATTCTAATAACACCCACTCAAAATAAAGCAAAAGTTTGATTTTTTTTATTACTAATAGCTAATTGGCTACTATTAGTAATGTTTGGCTAATATTAATAATATTTTAATAATTGACCAGTTTTTGTAATGAGCTACTTTTAAATGGACGTAGCTGATAGTTTTTCTGATCAAAATCGGTTAGGGTTAACTCTTAGTGGTATTTTTGGATCGATTCCATGTGAAGGTTATAGACTGCATTTTAGATTAGGATTTTACTTTGACTAGGTCTAAAATGATCTATTTTTTAAATACCGTTAAAGCCCAAACTACAGGATAATAACTCTCAACAAATTCAGAAGAAGAATAATGGGAAAAGAACACCTTCAAATGCAAAACAATGGTCGGTAGTTTATGTGGCTAGTGACTGCAATCTTGTGCACATGTTCGTAGCTTGTTAAGTCAATGCCATCATGTGCATGCAACTGTTATAGAATTTGTAATAATTATTAAAAAATGTATAATTATTAATTCCTTTTATAATTGTATCGTTCTATTTACAACATAACAATATACGAAACAAAAAAGCTGTGAAGATGGTGCAATCATACCAACTGAACTGAGTATGATCCATTTATACTTAATTAGAAGTATCAAATCAAAAACAAAAAGTAAAAAAATCCTGTAAAAAGTATTTTATCTTTTAAGTAGGCCTACAAGATGCAAAGTCAGTTTAATCATATCATTAAGTTTCATACTAGCACTTAGGGGTGTGCAAAGAAAATCGATAAACTTCATCAAATCGATAATCTGAGTCAAATCAGGGAAAAATTTTCGATTGTGATTTGGTTTGATATTGAAAAAAATTCCGACCATAATTGGATTGGTTTGGTTTAAACTAAAAAAAAAGTCAAACGGAAATCAAACCAACCCAATAATACATTTATATAATTTTTAAAAATATTTTATACATATAAATATTTTTGTTATGTAATTTATAAATATTTCTTAAACTTTTTTATAGTTTTAACATTTAACGTATTATTTCAAGTTTGGACATAACATTCTTGAATGGTAATAAATTCTATAGCCATTGATGTAGTAACTCAAACAAAGCTCACATCAATACTAATGTTAATAAAAGAAATTCAATTCAACACTACAAATGATGATAGTGTTGAATATCTGTTTTTTAATTTTGCATTTATAATGAAAATGCATATTAGTTTATCTTTTTCTTTAGTAATTATTTATGTAATTAATAGTACTTATTAGCTATACTTATTTTAACATGGCCTAATAGTATTTTTAGATTATATTAATTTTTATTATGTCTTATTAATTATCAATATTTGATTTATGCAATTTTATTATCTTTGTTATTGAATACTTTATTATACTGCTATGACTTTTCTTTTATTATTGTGTTATTTTCTTAAGAAATACATTATATAGTTGTATCTTACTAGGACTAAAGAAATATTTGGAGTGCAAGTTACATATTTTGTGCTATGAAGACTTTACCCGAAGAAAAAATCCGAAAACTCGAAAAAACCTGAAAAATCCGAGATTGAAAAACCCAACTTTGTTGATTCGGTTTGGTTTATAGATTTCAAAATTCGACACCATTGGTTTGGTTTGGTAATTGAAAAATTCGAACCAACCAACCTATGTACACCCCTACTAGTACTAAATTAGTGTAAAGAATTAGAAAGATATGGAGAAATTTTCTTTTGTATTTCTTATCTCAATCTGTACATCGACTTACGTATATATGCAACATAGAAAGAATCTAAGAAATAACTAACTGTTACAGGTGTCCCTATTCTATTTGTGTACAAGTGTCCCTATTCTAGTTGTGTATTGATAACTAACTACTGGATATATACAAAAATATTTGTACAGCAAATAAAATCATTTTTAGAACATTCTTTTAGCTGGGCTCTAGTCAGAGCCAAATTAGGCCCAAGGTTCTTTGAGCCCAAACAATCAAAAACAGGCCCAATAGTTGTTGGCCCAATCCAATATCCTCTATACTCTCAGTAGGTCCTTATCTATCAATCTTCAGACAGAGATGAAAACATTCTTAATAAAACAAAAGCTTCTTTCTAGGTCACAGCCTACTCGATGGTTTATGAACTATTCCCAGCAATATTTTCTTCTCAACACCCCACCTCAAGTTGGAGGTCAATTTTCGGACTCCCAACTTGGATAATAGAGAACGATGAAGAGGTCCAGAGAGGATTTTTGTAAAGAGATCTGCCAATTGGGAAGAAGACGAAACAAACGAAAGTGAAATCAAACCATCAAGTAGGTTGTCATGAACGAAATGACAATCAAGCTCTATATGATACGTTTGTTCGTAAAAGACAAGTTCTTAGCAATATGGATTGCCGCTTGACTATCACAGCGGAGAGGAACAGGAAAAATCGGAGTGGCAGTCAGATCTTGAAGGAGAGGAACCACCCAAGTTATTTCTGCAATAAGACGTCGCATTAATCTGTATTCTGCTTCTACCTAGGACAAAGCAACAATCGGCTACTTTTTTGACTTCCAAGAAATCGGACATCCACCAAGACTCAAGAAAAAATCACTCACTAACCATCATGTATGAGAACATGAAGCCCAATCAGAATCGCAATAAGCCAATATCTGAAAACACGGCGTAGAAGATAAGAACAGTCCAAGACCAGGATCTCCATTCAAATAATGTAGGGTGTGCATAGCTTCGTGGAAGTGACCTATACAGGGTGATTGCATATATTGACTAAGAGTTTGGACTGCTAAGGATAGGTCCGATCGAGTGTTTACTAAAAAATTCAACTTTTCTAAAAGCCTTATGTACAAGAGAGGGTCTGTAAGAGGTGTTCCACAAAGAGAGGAAAGTTTGAAATTGGGATCCAATGGAGTGGAAACAGGTCGCAAACCTATAAAATTAAATTCAGAAAGCAGCTCCATAGCAAATCTTCTTTGCGTAACAACCAATCCACCATTTTCATGCACTCGTTCCATACCAAGAAAGTAATGTGCCTTTCCCAAATCCTTTATTGTAAATTCAGAGTCAAGAAATTATTTTAGCTCACTAATTTAGTGCTTGTTGTTTCCAGTCATCAGTATGTCGTTAACATATACTGCAAGAATAGTTACCAGACCGTCCTCTATTTTTAAGAAAAGAGAATAGTCATTGAGGAAAGAAATGGAACCCCTGGTGGCCAAAGCAGATGATAGACTGACGTACCACTGTCTTGAGGCCATACAACGATTTGCAGAGCCTGCAGACATGAGAAGATGAAGGTGCAGACATACTAGGAGGGAAACACATGTATACCTCTGATCACGTCCAAATGCACACCTCATAAGAGGTATAACATGGTCGTATGCAATAATAAAACCTAACATGGAGTCAGGATCGAATCCACAGGGAGCTAACATGAGAGTTAATAGTATATATTCGTAATACATACGTGAAGTATCTAGATTGCACTTCCAGAAATAATGTTTCGTATTTACTTCTAAAATTTAACTAATGGTTGCAAATATAAAGGTATAAAACTAGAGAAGATTGTTTTTTAGTATTTTCCAAAGACATAAAAAGGCCTAGGGCTATGACCATGACCTAGGTGTTTTCCTAATGGGATAAAAAAATTTATACTCGTTTTATTGACTGGAGTGTATTATAGTTCACAAAACTATGTTGCTCACTCAATAACTCTCGGTTAGAGAATGGTTTTGCCCTTGGTTTTCTCAAGACCAAATGGTTATCTACCAAAACGGTTGATAAGATCTCAAGTCGGGTTACTATCTCTAGGTTGAACTGTCACGACCCGATTTCCCACCATCGGGACCGTGGCGCCTAACGCTATACTTGCTAGGCAAGCCAACATTAGAGGGTTACGACATTAAAACAATTAAAATATATACGAAGTTTTACTACCATCCAATATATAATACCAAAATAACAAATGAAATAGTATACGATACTACGAAAATAATATTAATCTCTAGCTACCCAGGGTTTGGAGTCATAATTCACGAACTACTAAGAATTTACTATAAATTTGGCTGAAAGAAAATATATATCTGTTCTGAACTAAATAAAACAACAACTGAATAATAAGGAAGAGACTCCAGGAATCTGCGGATGTGAGCAGACTACCTCGTGTCTCTGTGCGAATTGCCTGCTACAACTAGAACTCAGCTCGGACCTAAACCTGAATCTGCAAAAAAAGTGCAGAGTCCAGTATCAGTACAACCGACCTTATGTACTGGTAAGTGTCGAGCCTAACCTCGACGAAGTAGTGACGAGGCTATGACAGGGCACCACATAAAACCTGGACATATATAATCATGCTATTGGAAATAAAAGCAAATAAAGAATTAAAACAACAATTAATGGGAAGGGAACATACAATGGGAAATTTCAACATAAGGAGTGAGAAAAACGAGAAGGCAGAAATAAACAGTGATTAACAAACAACCAAATTAAGCAAATAAAATAGGAAGAAAATCTGCACGACATCATCCTTCGTGCTTTTACTCTCAACCTCACCAAATAACAAATAGGAATGCATGGCATCACCCTTCGTGCTTTTACTCTCATCCTCACCAGAATATAAATAAGAATGCACGGCATCACCCTTCATGCTTTTACACTCAACCTCACAATATAAATAAATCATGCGCAACATCACCCTTCGTGCTTTACACTCTTCCCCACAATATAAATAAATCGTGTACGGCATCACCCTTCGTGATTTACACTCTTCCTCACCATATAAAATAAATTATGCACGCATGCTTCTAAGTTAAATACAAGATTATATGCATGGATTAGGCATGGAAATTGGTAGAAATTTGGAAATTATTGAAGAAACCTAGAAAATGTAAATTTAAAATTTTGCCACGAATTGAGCATGAATATTTGAGTAGATGGTATATTTGAGTTAGTAAGGCTATGGGTAGAATATATCTTCGAGAATTTTGGATTTTCGGGCACGTGGGTTCGAGGGCATTTTTTTCATTTCTCTGAGCAGGGTTGGGAAAGTATATGATTTGATTTGTTGTGAGTATTAGGATGAATTTTCATTGCTTTGGCGTTATGTGGAAGTTTCGGAGCGTTGTGTGTCCGTTGGAGTCGTCGGAAGGGCTTGAAAACCGGTATTAGAATTTTTGAGCGAGGTAAGTCTCTTTCCTAACTTTGTGAGGGGGAATTGTCCCCCTAGGTGAACTAATTAAGTATGTGTTACTATATGCGGGGGATACATACGCACGAGGTGACGGGAGTCCGTGCGTAGCTACTATTATACCATGTCCGGGTAGCCTAGGACCCACTAGCATGCCTTACATGGTGTACATGTGATCTTGTCTGTGATATTATAATACTAACATAACCGAAATTGTAATTGAATGACTAAGGAAGAGTAGAGTTTATTTTTCTAAACCATCTAAAAAGAGAATTTATTTTCTTCGCGGGCAATTGTATTTTCGGATAAGGTTATATTATTAAACATTATAAAAACTTGGCAAGTGAATTTCGAAAAAAAGGATTTAAGCACTATTTTATGGTTTTAAAAGAGAAATCTATCATTTATATGGTTACTTGTTTTCCCGACATATTCGGGGTGGACTGTTGATTGTGCATGACTGCATGTGATCGCTTCGCAATTTACATTCCGCGAGCGGAGTGTTATTTCCCCCACTCTCATGGGAGCGGGCCGTACGCCACAACAAGATTGAAAAAAAAAATTATGGTTCGGGCCGTTCGACCCTCGGTAGTGCACATAAATGTTTATTATGATGGCTCAGGCCGGGTTGTCCTCATCTCGTATGCGCATGCTAAATTGTTAAATGTTTTTCATTATTTTGAAGTGATAAGATATTTGGGGGGAAAATAAAGAAGAAATTGTGGATTTATGATATTTGGGGGAAAACAAAGAGGAAATCGTTTATTTAACATATTTTGGAAAATAATGAGGAAGTGGTATCTGTTTTGTTTATTTCTAGTGTTTATTTGGATTTCAGTGCCTTATATATATTGTTGCTTTACTACCTTTACATGCCTATCGTGTTCATCTTATACTGTTAATTAATTTGCTGTCCCTTAGTGAGTGTCTAATTCGACCTCTCGTCACTACCTCTCTGAGGTTAGGCGGGCGACTTACTGAGTACACGTTATTTTTGTACTCATGCTACAGTTGTTGTGCATTTTATTGCACAGGTACTTTCATAGAAATATGGAGGATTCAGAGACTTAGGCGAGCTGCACCATCCGGAGGCGATCCGCAGCTGACAGAGTCTCCCTCGTACTGTATTTATTTTTATTGTGAATTTCCTTTTCCAATTTGTATTTCGGACATGCTTTGTGATGATTATCTAAATTCTTAGAAATTGCTGATGTACTTGTGACACCGGTTTCTGGGATGTGTTGGGATATGTTTTCTAAATTGTAATGTTTAAATCACTATTTTATTCGACATATTTTATTTAGTTAATATGTAATAAAGTGAAAGGAAATATTTTTCATAAATGTTAAAACTAGAAATTGTTTCAATTAAATAAATGATTGGCTTGCCTGACAATGGTGTCCGACGCCATCATGACCTTAGGGATTTTAGGTCGTGACAACATGGTATCAGAGCGCTAGGTTCCCATAGGTCTCACGAGTCATGAGCAAGTCTAGTAGAGTCTTGCAGATCGGTACGGAGACGTCTGTACTTATCTTCGAGAGGCTACAGGGCTGTTAGGAGTACTTACCTTCTTGATTCCTCATTGTGCGATTCGATTCCCTTGAGGCTTATGCCTAAGTTTATTCTTACTCAATCTTATGCGTCGCGAAGCGCTTGCTATGAATCAGGAATTTGAGGAATTGAATTGGTGCTACAAATGTAATTCTAGATGTTTCTATGTGTAGTTGGTGGGGGGCTGTTGTTATGGCCCTGCAGAAGGATAATATGTTGTTTCAGCTCAGTAGCTGTGTTTCTGGGAGCCTTAAGGCTATGTGAAGGTAGTGATGATGCTTGCGATTGGTTATCGTGTGATGTTGATATGATGATAGAATGCTTGCCCGTATGTTGGGGATGATGAATGGTTTGAAGGGAGGTCTTCTCAAAGTGTGATTTCGAGATTTCGGTATTCTATTGCCGGTAGAGGAAAGGCATTTGGGTTATAAATGGTCCAGTTGGGGTTGATAAAGTAGTAAGGCTTGGTGTCTTCAAGTAAGGTGGAGTATTCACCTGTGATATGTCATCATCGTCATTTATCGAATGAAATGGTTTAAGTTTGGTGGTGCTATGATTTCTTCGGTTGCGCGGGGTCAGAGTATTGGGAAGAAGTATTGAAGAATGCAGTTGGCAGAGATCGTGAGGTGCGGTGGTTCAGTACCGGATAAGTGTTGATAATGAAGGAAGCTAGAGAAATATGATCTCTGGAAAGCTTGAAGTCGTGGTGATCTGATGGTTTAAGATCTACAGAGAATGATCCTGAAGTGAGGCTAGGCGGTGGTTCCATTTCTAGGAGGCCAGGTGTAAGAAGCGGAAGTCGAGCAGCCGCAAAGTGGGGGAGCGACAGCATAACTTGGAATTTGAAGATATTATCGCGCGTTTAATGGATGTCCATGAGGAGCGGACGAACTAGTAAGTTGGTAAATGAAGCAGGGCGTAGGATGGGGTATTGAAGTCGCAGAGAGCGTGCATTTCAGCGTTGTTGGAAGGTGTCCGCGGGTGATTTCCACAGGTGGGTTATCTTCTGTGAATAGGTTAGCGATAATGGGGTTGGCAGGTCTCGGTGAGGGGTTCTAGTGGCTATTCGGTAGGAGGCGGAATGTGTGAATGATGCTAGAGAATTTGAGTATTTAGGGAGTGCTAGCAAGAGGATCTGGAAGAATTGGACGGATTGGTTGAGATAGACTGCGTTATCAAAGGAGAAAGGATCTCAGCAGGGTCTTGGGAGTCCCACCATCTACAGTTGGGTTGTAGGATTGTCTTCTCAGGGTCGCGGATTGTCGGTGTATTGGAAAGTTATTTAAGCTAAGGGAAAGGAGTAAAATGGTGATTGTGCGTGAGATTTGATGAATGTGTGCAAAAGTTGGCCCTGTCGGGCCAGGGTGAGGCTTTGGAAGATTCAAAATTTTGCTTAAGGCATAGGTGAGTTGTCAGGGTAGTGAATCGGTCACGTGTTTCATTGAAAGAGGTGTTCATATGCTAGGGGAGCCTTGGAGTTGATTGTATTCAGGACCAGTCAGAGTGGGTGACTCTCAACAGCGGTCCTAGTGAATTCAAAAGTTAAGGATGCGGTGTTTAAGGGTTTCAGGCAGCAGTATGATCGAGAATCGAGCTTTTGCAGAATAATTTCTGAGAAAAATGAGGATGGTTGGGATGTTCCACGATATGTTTCAGCATGCAAGATAGTATTGGAGGAGTGAGAGAAATAAACTCCGAATTGTAGAAAGATTATCAGAAGGGTATGAGATGGGTTACGAGATTTAGGCAGCATAGTCTCGTGAATCAAGGCCACTCGGGATGAGTGAGGGTTGAGTTTGCTATGAGTTGAAGGAAGTTGCTATTATTCCTGAGGCAATTGAAGATGATTAAAAGCAAATAGATTGATTAGCCATGGTTGAAATGGCACATCTTCGGCAGTGATCAGTTCTTTTGATGTGATTAAGTTATGCATGTGGTTTGTGCCGGTGTGTGCGGGCCTTGTCGGCCGTCGTAACGAATTTCATGAGGGAGCATTTGAATGCTATGGCCTGTCGGGTGTAGGAAGATCCCGGAAGGGTTATGGTGGTATAGACTACTACTTAAGGATTTGCATATTGGGTGATTGTGGGAATTCACTCGTGTGTTGAGATGGTACACTTGAATTGAGTTAAGTAAAAGGGTTCTATACGATGAAGTGTTCACCCTATTGGTGGTTCAGAAGTTATGATGGAATTGTTGCGCTATCTCATATTGGCATGTTAGGTGCGGGAAGCAGTATGTAACTGGGAGTAAGAATCGAGATTGCGGTTCGGTGTTAATAAGGATGTCATGAGCTCGGAAGAGCAAGAAAAAGTGATTTGAAAGTTCAGAGTAAGATGGTGTTATCTTCAGTGTCACCTGAGATTGAGATTCGTCGGAAGAGGCTTTGTACCATAGTTATGGGTTCTTGATTTGTCTTACAGCGTAGTATGGCCAGTGGTGGATGTACAAACTTGCTACCTTGTGTGGAAGGTCGTGGAAGCGTGACCGCGAAAAGGATTGTATAAAGTGTGACATATATTCACTTGATGGATTGAAGGTTTGGACTGAGTGTAAAGAAGTGCAATGTTGTGTATCTGAGAAGTTATGCCTAAAAGGCGTTCAGTTCATTTGGTTGTGGATTGTGGGGTGTTTGTCCTGGCTATGATGGTTGTTTTTGCATATTATGAGAGAAAGTGGGTTAATGTGGACCCAAGTAAAGCTATTAGCCTAGTTTGGTGAGAGCAAGGTAGGCTCGATGTTTGTGGATGGATTTAAATACGATTATGGGCTCCGTATGAGCCAGGCATGTGTATTTCAGTAAAAGCGTGTTTCATGGAAAGGTATTAGAACAACAGATGTTGCTCCGTCTTCGTCAAATTCAGGTGATCTTATGACTGTGCCGTGTGAGTTGTGAAATGACTTAATAATTTCCTATGTATTGAGGTCCCCCGTAGTGGGGATGTTATGTGAGCAGGATAGCTCTTGATATCCAGAGTGTATATATATATCGCACCTCAATTTTGCTTGAGTTTTGTAAGCATATGGATTTATCAGTCTCCCTAGGATGGAATTATGCACTTAGTGTGCTTATGATCGATATTTAGTAACTTGTGTAATAGTGAGCGATTCAGATCCGAGTATATTTCCTTATGTGAGTTTTATGATGGGATCGGGTGGCACGCTGCCACGATATGTTATTTGGATCGGGTTGCACACCGCAACAGTGTGATGATGAGAAGGGTTAATATGTATATATTTTTCTTGTGTTTTATTTCCTAATTTCTGAGAAAAGTTCATATTAGTTGCGTGAGTTGAATAGTCCCTTCCTGAGTCATTTCTTATTTATCATGTTTGAGTTATGGCCTATTGGCAATCTGGTATCATGTGAGGTTGTTGGTCATGTTGGGGTGATTTGTTGTCTGAGTAGTTCATACTGGGTGACACGAGATTATTGGATCAGGGATCAGTGCGATAAGGTTATGTGAAGTGTATATTAAAGAACAAATACCATTATTCAGGTTCATAATGAAGTGATGATTCTAGTCAAGAGGAGGTATTCAAGGATTTGTTAACTCAGCAGCTGGGTATGAATTTCTACACATTTTCTCCGTTGTGGTGGTATCGTCAGCATTATAGCAGGGTGTATGCATATTTGTTATGAGGTGCATCGGGAGCACCAGATTCGTAAACTTTTGGCTATTAAGGTTCAGGGAGTGCCATTGTGGTCAGATGATGAGTTATGCGGTGCATGGTGTTGATTCAGCAAAGGCATGCGGTCATTTCTGGTATGTTGTGTGGTAGTCGATACAGTGTTCATATATTGGAACTAGGCATGGCAGAGAAAATTTCAAGTGTTGGAACTAGGTTCTGAGCTTATTATATGGATAAAAGAAGAATCTTCAGATTTGATTAAGCTAATGTACTCAACTGGGTGGTGGTAGTACTGGAAGGTGCTCGAGGTGTTAAATAGTGATTTCAGATAACTCCAGAGCAATTCTTAGCACGTTCGAGGACGAACGGTGGTTTAAGTGGGGGAGAATGTAACGACCCGACAGGTCGTTTTGGGCTCTAGCGTGTTGTTCAGCGGTTTGAGGCCGTGAGCAGCTTCATTTCAGGTGTTATGACTTGTAGGTGTGGTCGGAATTGAATTTCGGGAAGTTTAGAGTTGATTTGGAAAGAAAATTCTCATTTCAGAAGCCTTAAGTTGGAGAAATGGTCTAAGATTGAAATTTTGAGTAAACGACCTTCGAATCAGGATTTGAAGGTTCCTGCAGGTTCGTATGATGATTTAGGACTTGGGCGTATGTCCGGATCGGGTTTTGGATAACCCGAGAGCGTTTCGATATATATTGTGAAAGTCGACATTTTTTTGAAGAATTTCATAAATTTGGGCTTGAAGTTCATTTTAGAGTTACTGATGTCCGTTTGGGTTTCTGAGTCTGAGAATAGCTTTGTGTGGTGATTCTGGAGTTGGGAGCGCGATCAGAAGTGAATTTGGATGTCCAGGTCATTTTGAAGTCATTTGGCTAAAGATAGAAATTTGAAGGTTTTTGAGAAATCCGATTGGAAGTGGAAGTTTTGATATCGAGGTCGGAATGCGATTCCGAAAGTTGGAGCAGGTCCGTAATGTTGAATATGACTTGTGTGCAAAATTTGGGGTCAATCAGACGTGATTTGATATGTTTCGGCATCAGATGTAGAAGTTGGAAATTTCTAAGTTCATAAAGTTTGAATTTGGGTGCGATTCGTGGTTTTGATGTGATTTGAGGCCTCGAGGAAGTCTGCATTATGTTTTGGAACAGGTTGGTATAATTGGACGGGGTATCGGGGGCCTCGGGTGGATTCTGGGTGGTTAACGGATCAAGTTGAGAGTTTGAAGATGGCTGGAATTGCTGTTATCTGGTGTGATCCGCACCTGCGAGTATTTGGCCGCAGGTGCGCCTTTGGCGCCGCAGGTGCGAGAGTGGGCAGGCTTGGCTGGGATCGCAGGTGTGATGGAATTTCCGCACCTGTGAAGGCGCAAATGCGGGAAGTGGGTCGCAAGTGCGGATCCGGCTGGAGGAGAAGGAAGCCGCAGGTGCGGGCTCTTGGGCGCACCTGCGGAAGCGCAGGTGCGGAAATCGGCCTGGGCAGAATGTTTTAAAACAAGGATTTTGGTTCATTTGTCTTCATTTCTTCTTGGGCTTAGGCGATTTTGGGAGGCTTCAAAGAGAGGATTCCTTCATGCAATGTCAAGGTAAGTAACTCCTTCATGCTTCTAAGTTAAATACAAGATTATATGCATGGATTAGACATGGAAATTGGTAGGAATTTGGGAAATTATTGAAGAAACCTAGAAAATATAAATTTGGAATTTAGCCACGAATTGAGCATGAATATTTGAGTAAATGGTATATTTGAGTTAGTAAGGCTATGGGTAGAATATATCTTCGAGAATTCCGGATTTCCGGGCACGTGGGCTTGAGGGCATTTTGGTCATTTCTCTGAGCGGGGTTGGGAAAGTATATGATTTGAATTTGCTGTGAGTATTAGGATGAATTTTCATTGCTTTGCCGTTATATGGTAGTTTCGGAGCGTTGTGCGTCCGTTGGAGTCGTCGGAAGGGCTTGGAAGCCGATATTGGAATTTCGGAGCGAGGTAAGTCTCCTTCCTAATTTTGTGAGGGGGAATTGTCCCCCTAGGTGAACTAATTAAGTATGTGTTACTATCTGCAGGGGTTACGTACGTACGAGGTGACGGGAGTCCGTGCGTAGCTACTATTATGCCATGTCCGGGTAGCCTAGGACCACTAGCATGCCTTACATGTTGTACCTATGATCTTGTCTGTGATATTATAATACTAACATAACCGAAATTGTAATTGAATGACTAAGGAAGAGTAGAGTTTATTTTTCTAAACCATCTAAAAAGAGAATTTATTTCCTTCGCGGGCAATTGTATTTCCGGATAAGGTTGTATTATTAAACATTATAAAAACTTGGCAAGTGAATGTTGAAAAAAAGGATTTAAGCACTATTTTGTGGTTTTAAAAGAGAAATCTGTCATTTATATGGTTACTTGTTTTCCCGACATATTCGGGATGGACTGTTGATTGTGCATGACTACATGTGACCGCTTCGCAATTTACATTCCGCGAGCGGAGTGTTATTTCCCCCACTCTCATGGGAGCGGGCCGTACGCCACAACAAGATTGAAAAAAAAATTATGGTTCGGGTCGTTCGACCCTCGGCAGTGCACATAAATGTTTATTATGATGGCTCAGGCCGGGTTGTCCTCATCTCGTATGGGCATGCTAAATTGTTAAATGTTTTTCATTATTTTGAAGTGATAAGATATTTGAGGGGAAAATAAAGAAGAAATTGTGGATTTATGATATTTGGGGGAAAGCAAAGAGGAAATTGTTTGTTTAATATATTTTGGAAAATAATGAGGAAGTGGTATCTGTTTTGTTTATTTTCAGTGTTTATTTGGATTTTAGTGCCTTATATATATTGTTGCTTTACTACCTTTACATGCCTATCGTGTTCATCTTATACTGTTAATTAATTTGCTGGCCCTTAGTGAGTGTCTAATTCGACCTCTCGTCACTACCTCTCTGAGGTTAGGTGAGCGACTTACTGAGTACACGTTGTTTTTGTACTCATGCTACACTTTATGTGTATTTTATTGCACATGTACTTTCATAGTGATGTGGAGGATTCATAGACTTAGGCGAGCTGCACCATCCGGAGGCGATCCGCAGCTGACAAAGTCTCCCTCGTACTGTATTTTTTTTTTATTGTAAATTTCCTTGTCCAATTTGTATTTCGTACAGGCTTTGTGATGATTATATAAATTCTTAGAAATTGCTCATGTACTTGTGACACCGGGTTCTGGGATGTGTTGGGATATTTTTGCTAAATTGTAATATTTAAATCACTATTTTATTCGACCGATTTTATTTAGTTAATATGTAATAAAGTGAAAGAAAATATTTTTCATAAATGTTAAAAACAAGAAATTGTTTCAATTAAATAAATGATTGGCTTGCCTGATAATGGTGTCCGGCGCCATCACGACCTTAGGGATTTTGGGTCATGACAAGAGAATACGATGAGAAAGGTTTCTTTGGCTGCACCTTCGTATCATAATCCCTTGGCTCAACCCCTGCATCTGTGAGATACTCTGTAATAGTCTTGGGATACGGGTAGGATGAGTCTTCCTGCCTAGAAATCACGGAAATGTTGGCCGATATCACGACACCCACATTGATCGGGTACCCGTCCATGATAGAAGCAACTACCCACGAGATTGGAAGATATGTCTCATTCTGGCATGGTTCTAGCCTGCTGCAGACAAAGGTCCGCCATCCCTTAGCCTCAAAGTTCAGGGTGTTCCTCTAAATAGGAACCCTTGTTGTGATCCATGGTGGTGGTGGTCCAGGAGCTTCAAGAATCTCTACCAACCAAGGACGAGTTGCCTCCCCAAGTGCAAACTTCTCTAAGTACTCTATGGGCTCGATATCATCAAACCCCTGGTAAGTGTTCAAGGTATGCTGGTCAAATAAAACCTTGAGGTTTCTCACTTTTGTAACCTTTGTCCCCTTCTTGATGTGCGCCCCTTTGGCTTAGAATTCCTAGATAATATATTCCTTTGCATCCACCACGCTTTGAGTGAACCACATCCACCTTTTTCTCTCTCTAAACTATCTTAAGATTGTAGGGTTATACTTTTATTAGTCTTCCAATTGGAATTGATGCTCAAGAGTTAGCGACCTTGTTAGCCACCACTCACGGAAACTGGAGAAAGCAGCCAAACTAACGAATCGGTCCTCCCAGATCTCTTTCTTCTTCGAATGTTTAAGGCCGACAAATGTGACATCTCCCCCTCAACCATCATTGTGGATTCCATCAATAGTGGTATCCGGTGCCTCAAGGACAAGTGTAGAGGAGGGCTCGAAATCCTAACTAGCACTCTCCGAACTCTCGGAGGTTCTATGTGATGATGATGGATCATCCCTAAGCTGATATCTTCCTGGTGGATTTGATTGGACAACATGTGGCTCTTGCACCGAGTTACACCCAGATTCTTCCCTAGATGGGGCATAAGAATTGGATTCGGAGGGATATATATTTCTCCCTCGGCCGGTTGTAGCCTTCTTTATGATTACCTTTTGGAGGGTGAAAGGTAAAGCACTCTTGCCTCGACCCCTGGAAGGTTCACCCCTACCCTTTGAAGTATCATCTCTGTCTCGAGATCTAACCATTTTCTGTACCAAGCAAAAGTAGGTGTTATTTGTAATTCAAGTGCAAACATACAAGAACACACCATAGACACAATGAAAAACACAATTTAAGATATGCTTTCAGGGTAGGGCAGTGCGGTCCACAGAATTTTCATTACGGCTGCAAAATGGGCATTGCAAACCGCACAATTTGTCATTGCAGCCGCAAAATTGGATTGCAGTTTGCACAATTCACATTGTGGCCGCAAATCCAACACTACCAAAATGTCAAATCTCTGATAACAGAGAATGCATTGTTTTGCGGCCGCAATCAGTTTTCTACGGTCCACACTAGGGCTGTGCATAATTTGGTAAATACCGAATTACCATACCGAAACCGAAATTTTTGGTATTTGGTATTTGGTATTTTGGTATTTGGTATGATATTTGGTTTAACTTTTAAAAATATTTGGTATTAGGTATGGTATTTGGTATTTGAAAATAAAATACCGAAATACCGAATACCGTACCGAAATACATATTAAATTACATAATATATAATATTATATATAGCATAAATATAAAAGTTATAAAATTTTATTTCCTTATATTCTTAGTTTTTTTTTTTTTAATATTTTCCACCTTTTATTTTCAGTACACTTACATTTCCCCCCATTTGAAGATCAATACCTGCTGATGATAAAAGAGAAACTACACAATCTGTTCTCTCCCTTGATTTTTAATTATTTGATGGCAGTTGTCACGTATTATTGAAACATCGCATTTGTTGATATAAACGTTATTAGTCAGGAAAACATCGAGTGGACAAATGTTATAGAGCAAACTGCAAAGACAGTAAATTACTATGTTCCATTGGACTTACCTCAAGCTTGAGTTCAAGTATGGACCAAAAATGGTTTTCTTAGACCTTCGCTTAGTTATTAAAAATATGATAGTGCCAAATTATTTTCATTTATGATAGCTACATAAGAGGGAAGAGTATGTCCAAAGCCTTCATATGTTGCTGATTTATGTTGCTAATAAGATAGAATTCTGGGCAGCAGAGTACTCTGTTTTGCTTCTATGTTCTGGACAGCTAAACTTCCAAACGGATAATGTGAACCTTCATTGAGTCAGCTCTTCCACACACTTGGTTATAATTTAATTTTGTTGTTGTTCAAAAAGTTGCTTTAGAGCCAAACAAACCGAAGTTACCGTACCGAATAAACCGAAACCGAAAGGCTAAAAACCGAACCATACCGAATGTAATTAGGTACGGTATTGGTATAGCATTTTAGAAAACCGTATACCGAAAATACCGTACTGAATTATCTAAATACCGTACCATACCGATCGATGAACACCCTTAGTCCGCACAATTTCTATTGTTGCCGCAACTGTGAGTCATTAAATTAACAACACTCTCATAACAATAGAAGTGTTGTTCTGCAGCCGCAGTGGGTTTTCTGTGGTCCGCACATTTTTCATTACGACCACAAAGTCATACTTAGTTAAACCTACCTAGAATCAACTACAGACCGCACAATTTCTTGTGCGATTGCAGATTTCAAAACAGTTACGTACAAAGTTCTAGGGTTTGCAATTTTTGCCCAAATTTGTCATGGTAGTAGTGTATAAGCATGAAAAACTCTCTACCCATTCCCCATACAGCATGTACCAGTTGATGCACTAAGTTTTAACCCCTACATGGTTGTATAATTGAATTCTACTGACAAATGGCCTAAAACTAATTAGCAAGTTGTAAAGTAAACTAAAAATTGAAAAATTCTACAAGTAATTGAGGCATACGAGATGTGAAGTAGTGCAAATGACTGACTACAGATGTTGCGTGTGTGTGGAAGATGATTTACCATGTGATTTCAATTTTTTAGACTTTTGAGTGCTTAGAGAGGTAAAAAGTGTAACAGTAGCCCTAGGCCCTCTATTTATACTAGACAGTTCTAACTGAGCGAGTTGAGTTGAGTGAGGTCGCAGAATTCCCATTGCGGTTTGTAATCTGTTACCTGGGGGCTCAGAAACCTTCTTTGTGTTGCGGTCCACAGATTTTGCTATGCGGTCATAGAATTGGATTGCGGACCGCATATTTTATCTTACGACCGCAATCTGGACATTTCTCTGACAAACCAACTTCAGAGAGTTGTCATTTTCTCCCTTCAATTTTTGCGGTCCGCAATGTAATTGTGAGGCCGCAGAGGACTTTTTGCTGCTGCAACCATAATTGTGCGGTCTGCACAATACTATTGTGGTCCGCAATTCTTTCCCCACTTAGCCAAATTTCTGTACACATTTCCTGTAAAGCACACTCAACCCTGCAACACACTTCAATTCCAGTTAGCACCAAAATAACACATAACTACAAAAGAAGAAAATAAAAGAAAAAGAAACATGGTTTGCCTCCCAAGAAGCACTCTATTTAACATTGCGGCACAATGCAGATTACCCTCATTTGAAATGAATCACCTCCACAGCATGGCCATCGCCAGCTTTTCCCAAATAGTGCTTCACCCGGTGACCATTGACTCGGAATACCTCATTATTTTTGTTCTTCAAGTCCAATGCACCAAAGGATGTCACACTCACGACTTCAAACGGGCCACTCCATTTAGACTATAGCTTCCGGGAAACATCCTCAACTGTGAGTTGAACAACAACACAAGATCGCCCTCTTTGAACTATTTGTTCCAAATGTACTTGTCATGAAGGTATTTCATCTTCTTTTTGTATAAGGAAGAACTTGTGTATGCATGGTACTAGAACTCATCCAACTCATTCAAATGTTCCACCCTCAAGTTAGCGAAGACATCCCAATCAAGATTCAACTTCTTTAGAGCCCACATGGATTTGTGCTCGAGTTCCACCGGAAGATGACAAGCTTTTCCGAACACCAATCAGTATGGACACATTCTGCTAGGTGTTTTGTAAGCCATCCGATAAGCCCATAAAGCATCATCAAGTTTCTTGACCAATCCATCCGGTTAGCATTCACTGTTTTGGACAAAATACTCTTTATGTCCCGGTTGGAGACTTCCACTTGCCTGCTTGCTTGTGGATGATAGGAAGTCGAGACTTTATGAGTGACACCATACTTGGTAAATAAGATATCGAAGACCTTGTTGCAAGAATGTGAACCCCCATCGCTATGATAGCCCGTGGAGTACCAAACCTTGTGCAAATATTCTTTTTCAAGAATGCCACCACACTTATCGCCTCATTGTTAGGTAGAGCAACGACCTCAACCCATTTGGACACATATTCGACCACGACCAAGATGTAGGTGTTTCCACAAGAACTCACAAAAGGACCCATGAAGTCAATACGTAGACATCGAAAATATCAATCTCCAAAATGGTGGTGAGGGGCATTTCATTTTTCTTTTAGATTTCGTCGTCCCTTTGACATTCATCGCTTCACTTGACTAGGTAACTTGCATTCTTGTAAAGAATGGGCCAATAGAAACCGCAACTTAACACTTTGGCGGACGTTCTTGATCCACCATGGTGACCACCGTATGGCGAAGAATGACAAGCCCCAAGAATTTCACATTGCTCCTCCTCCGATACACATATTCTAATCACCCCATCCATACAAATCCGGAAAAGGTATGGTTCATCCCAATAATAGTCTTGACAATCCCGTTTGAGCTTCTTCCTTTGGTTTGAAGAGAACTCATCCGGGATGATACCACTCACAAGAAAATTTTCTAGATTCGCAAATCATGGAATCTCCTTCGTTGAAATATCCAAAATTTGCTCATCAGGGAACGAGTCATTAATTTCAAGGCCATCATGCGGCCTCCCCTCCTCCTCTAAACTTGACAAGTGCTCTGCAACTTGGTTTTCACATCCTTTTCGATCTTGGATGTCAAAGTAAAACTCTTGCAACAAAAGAGCCCATCTCATCAACCAAGATTTGGATTCTTTCTTGCTCATAAGATAACAAACTTCCACATGATCCATGTGGACAATCACTTTTGCACCCATCAAGTACGGGTGGGACTTCTCAATAGTAAACACAATGGCAAGGAGCTCTTTCTACGTAACAGTATAGTTGACTTGGGCATTATTCACGATCTTACTATTATAGTAGACCGAATGAAATATCTTCTTAATGCGTTGTCCCAAAACAGGCCAAACTGCTACGTCACTAGTATCACACATGAGCTCAAAAGGGATACTCCAATTAGGAGCGGTGATAATGTGAGTGGTTGTCAACTTGAACTTTAACAATTCAAACGCTCTCATGCAATCATCATTGAAGTGAAACTTAGCATCTTTATCTAGGATCTTGCACAACGGGTTCACCACTTTAGAGGAATCCTTGATGAAACGCTGGTAAAACCCCGCGTGGCCTAAGAAACTCCGCACGCCCTTCACCGAAGTTGGAGGTGGAAGTTTAGAAATCACCTCAATCTTTGCTTTGTTGACTTCAATGCCATTCTTTGATATCTTGTGGCCAAGGATAATTCCTTCCTCAACCATGAAATGACATTTTTCCCAATTTAGCACCAAATTTGTTTCTTCACATCTTGCCAACACTTTATCCAAGTTTTCGAGATAATCATCAAAATAATTCCCGACCACCGAGAGGCCATCCATAAAAACTTCAAGGTAGCCTCTACCATGTCCGTGAAGATAGCCATCATACACCTTTGAAAAGTCGCTGGTGCATTGCACAAACCAAATGGCATCCGCTTGAATGCGAAAGTACCATAAGGACATGTAAATTTAGTTTTCTCTTGATCCTACGGAGAAATAAGAATTAGGTTGTAGCCAAAATACCTATCAAGAAAACAATAGAAAGCACGGCTGGCCAATCTATCAAGCATTTGATCTAGGAAGGGAAATGGAAAATGGTCGTTCCTTGTGACTTTGTTGAGCTTACGATAGTCCATACACACTCTCCACCCGATCACCGTTCTTGTAGGAATCAACTCATTCTTATCATTGGTGACCACCATCTTGCCCCCTTTCTTTGGAACACATTGAACTGGAGAAGTCCACAAACTATCGGAAATGGGGTAGACAACCACGGCATCCAACCACTTAATGATTTCCTTTTTGACAAACTCTTGCACGGCTTCATTGAGTCTTTTTTGATGTTCAACAGATGGTTTGGCACCTTCCCCCAAGTTAATCTTGTGCATGTAAAATGCGGGGCTTATCCCCTGAATATCCGCCAATGTCCATCCAATAACTTTCTTCCTCTTTTGTAGCACCGCCAATGTAGAATCTACCTACATGTTAGTCAAACAAGAGTAAAGAATAACAAGTAAAGCAGAAGAAGGGCTAAGAAATTCATACGAGAGATATGAACGCAATGGCTTCAACTCCAAGATGGGAGGCTCTTCAATCGAAGGCTTTGTAGGAGTTGTCCTATTTTCAAGATCCAAGGACCATTTGTGGGTTTCATATATGTACGAACCCATTCCTTGAAAAAATTTCACACATTCCACGAAGTAATTCATCTCGTCATCATCAAAGTTAAGCAAGACGGCCTCCAACATATCACCAACATTTATTATAGCTCTTGTTTCATCCACAATCACATCGATCACCATGTCCACGGAAGAGCATACCTCATTGATATTGGGTTGCCTCATGGACTTACACATATGGAAAACCACTTTTTCATTACCAACCCGGAAATTAAGTTCTCCGGCTTCAACATCACAAAGAGCCTTTCCCGTAGCAAGGAAAGGTCTGCCAAGAATGATCGGCACCTCATAATCAACTTCACAATCAAGAATGACAAAATCCATTAGAAGAATGAATTTATCAACACGAACTAAAACATCCTCAATCACTCCTAAAGGTCTCTTCATAGTATGATCGGCCATTTGTAATCTCATAGAGGTGGGCCTTGGTTGCGCAATTCCCAATGTATTGAAAACTGAGTAGGGCATCAAATTGATACTTGCCCCAAGATCATAAAGAGATTTTGCAAACCCGACACTTCCAATTTTACAAGGAATCTTGAAAGCACCGGGATCCTCCAACTTGGGAGCCATTCAATGCACAATTGCACTCACTTGATGAGTCATTTTGATAGTTTCAACATTCATTGACCGCTTCTTTGTCACAATATCCTTGATGAACTTTGCATAGCCGGGCATTTTCTCCAAGGCTTCAACTATTGGCACATTGATTAAGAGACTCTTCATTATTTGGATAAACTTCTTGAATTTATTTTCACCGTTTTGCTTTGCGAGTCTTTGAGGGTACGGAGGTGGAGGCTTAAACAATGATGCCTTATCCTTTTACACTACTGGTTCCGACATGTTAATAATGTGAGCCCTAGATGGATTGACCTCCTCTTGAGTCTCTTCCACACTATCATCAATATCAATCTGAACCTCATCATTAGATTGCTAAATATTGTTTGGGATCTCCTCTTCTTGAATTACTTTATCTTCATCCACAAATTGCCTTTGGCTTGTGGTGGTGCATTCCCACCTTTTCCCCTCCTTGTAGTAACGACCATGGCATGCCCCGTGTTGTTTCCACCCTTTGGGTTTACCACCATGTAACTTGGTAGTGCCCTCATAGGACGAGTATTTAGAGCTTGAGAGATTTTCCGCATTTGAACTTCCAAGTTACGAATTTGATGTAATGTGTGAGGCAAGTTGGGCATCAGAATCGTCATTATTCTCCATCATATACTTGAACATATACTCATATAAGCCCCATTTAATTATTGGAGACCAAGGGAATGATAAAGAGGCGGGTTGCTCGATTGTTGGTACATCGGAGGCCTTTGAAAACCCAACCCCTGATTTCCTTGATTATTTTTCCATCCACCTTGATTGATACCTCCCCAATTCCCTTGATTGTTGCCACTCTAATTTCCTTTATCGTTATTGTTATGCCAATTCCCTTGATTTTTCCCACTATTCCAATTACCTTGGTTGTTAGAATTCCAATTGCCTTGGTTGTTTTGAAGTCTCCATTGTTGTTGACTTGGGCCTTGTAAAGTTTTTCGTTGACCTTGAAAGTTGTTCACATATTGCACTTCCTCTTCTTGTTCATTGTAATATTTATCTTGATCAAACCCACTATCTTCTTACACATAATTCTCCACTCGATTTTGCATTTGCGGACCCTTGGTCCTTCTTTTGTTCACCATCATGTTTACTCCCTCCATGGCATTGACTTGCTTAGGACTTTTCACTTATTGAAGTTGAGCCTTTGCTAATTGATTCATAGTGGTGGTCAATTCAGCAATGGCTTGCCCATGGTCATGCAACTTTTTATGGAGGTGAATCCCATTTGGATCACCTTGAGGAATATTAGCCTGACTTTTCCATGCCGATGATGTGTCCGCCATTTCATCTAAAATCTCACAAGCTTCCGCATATGGCGTTGTCATGAAATTTCCACCGGCAAGTTGATTCACCACGCATTGGTTGGTCGTATTGATCCCCTGATAGAAAGTTTGTTGAATCATATTCTCTGTCATGTCGTTATTGAGGCAATCTTTGACCATTATTCTATACTGCTCTCATATCTCATGTAACAGCTCATTGGGCTCTTTCTTGAATGCTAGAGTCTCGTCTCTAAGAGTAGCCATATGCTCGGGAGAAAAGAACTTGGCAATAAATTTCTCTGCCAACTCATCCCAAGTACAGATGGAATGGTTTGGCAATATTTCCAATCAATCTAAGGCTTTTCCTCATAGAGAGAAGGGAAAAAACCTTAACCTTAAAGTATCCTTGGAGACGTTTGTTATTTTACTCCCCCAACAAGTGTCCATAAACCCCTTCAAGTGTTTGTATGCATTTTGACTTGAAGCCCCGGTGAAGAAACCTCGTTGCTCTAGCAATGTGAGCATTACATTTGTGATTTGAAAGTTTCCCGCCATAATACGGGGTGGGACAATGGCACTTGCATATCATTCGGCAACACCCGGCGTGAAGGCGCTCTTGGTGGAGGTGTGGGTGATGTTGTCTTGAGGCGCCCGACCTCTTCTATTTACTTGACGTTCAAGAGGAACCTCTTCAACTTGGTCATCCTCAACGTCCATATCCCCTAAAAGCATGTTTCTGAGTTGATCATTGTTGTTTGCTATTACTGTACCTACAATTGATTTACACCAATTAGTATCACGAAAGGAAAAGAAGATAATACACACACAAACCCAAATATATAGTTAACACCGTTATTAAATCCCCGACAACAGCGCAAAAAATTGATCACGTCCAAATGCACACCTCACAATAGGTATAACACGGTCGTATGCAATAGTAAAACCCAATAAGGAGTCGGGATCGAATCCACAAGGAGCTAAGATGGGAGTTAGTAGTATATATTCGGAATAGTACGTGAAGTATCTAGATTGCACCTCCACAAATAGAGTTTTGTATTTACTTCTAAAGTTTAACTAATGATTGCAAATCTAAAGGTATGAAACCAAAGAAGATGTTTTGAGTGTTTTCCAAAGATATAAAAAGGCCTAGGGCTGTGACCATGACCTAGGTGTTTGCCTAATGGGATAAATACCTTTTATGCTTGTTTTATTGACTGGAGTGTATTATAGCTCACAACACTATGTTTCCCACTCAATAGCTCTCGGTAAGAGAGTGTTTTTTCCCTTGGTTTTCTCAAGACCAAATGGGTATCTACCAAAATGGTTGATAAGGTCTCAAGTCGGGTTGCTACTATCTCTAGGTTGAACCCTTTAATTGGGTTATTCAATCTCTCAATTGACCCAATTCCTTGTAGCTAAATTAACCTACACTTATTCCCTCTTTCTCAAGAAGAGACTAAGTCAAATAAGCATGAATCAATGTTTGCAACCATTAATTCCACAAATAAAGCATGAACCAAGATAAATAATAAACATCCATTCATAAACAAGCATAAAATTAATCACCCATAAGGTTTACACACTAGGGTTGGGTCACAACCCTAGTCAAAAATTCTAGCTACTCATAGTGGGTATAGAAGAAAACAAAGAATAAAAGATAAATAAACTCATATTGAAAGATTGAAATAGAGAAATCCAATGTTAAATCACCAAATAAGCTAAATTTGCCTAAAGAAGTAAAGAAAGACGACTACTGGACTTGTTGATGTCAAAACTTGACCTAATTTCGTGAAACTCTTCTATTTATTCAAAGATGTCAATTTCAGACAAAAATGCCCCTCGAGAGGTTCTGCAGCCGCACAATTCCATGTGTGGTCCGCATAATTCATCATCTTGCAGGAGCTGGGGTTCTACGACCGCACGATTCTTGACTGCGGCCGCAAGGCATCATTTTTGCGGTCCACACACTTATTACTGCGGCCACAGCTGTATCTTTTTCGGTCCGCACCTGTACTTCTGCGGCCGCAAGACACTTCTTTTATGGTCGCACAATGCTTGTGCAGTCTGCAATTCTGAAGGACTTGGATTTTGGAATTTGCTCATTCTCTGAAGTTTATCTAAAGCTTATCTTTTGCGGCCGCACAATTCTTGTGCGGTTCGCAATTCGCCAGAAAATCTAATGGGTTTTCCTTCATCATCTGCGACCGCAGATAAAAATCTGTGGTCCGCACTTTGTAACTTCTGTGCCTTTTATTGACTTGTGTTTAGATTACTCCTTTTTGAGTTGGGTTTCATCTTGGGAGTCCAACTTCCAACATTCATGCAATTTAACACATTTCATCAGTTTCTGGAATACAATTCAATGCTTTTAGACTAAAAGAAAAGCTAAAAGGTGATTCCCTACTTATCAACCTCTTCATTCAAGTCACCATGAAGGAACGCGTTATTCACATCAAGATGGTATAAATCCCAACCTTTCTATACCACAATAGTTAGGATGCACTGAATTGTAGTCATTTTCACAACCGAGGCAAATGTCGCCGTGTAGTCAATCTGTTAAATCTCGGGTTCTCGTACGTTAAAGTTTCGTCTTCAGTTAATCGATGTAAATTAGGGAATGAGATTATCTTGAGGTTAACGTATTTATGCTATTTATAACAAGCGATAAGTAAGTTCCATGAAGGATAAAGGGTACATGAATTAAGGAAAATGAGTTTCATCGAAGGTTGTCGATTTGGGATAAAATATGGTCCGAGCTATAATACCCGATATTTATGGACTAGTACCATACAAGTATNCCAAAAAAAAAAAAACGTGGCAGCTAGCCACATTCTAAAGAAATGAATCTTAGTCATTTCTTATTAGGTGGCATAATGTGTTAGTTACACATTCACTCAATTCTAATATTTTCCATACTAAAGACTATACAATTAGAATGTTAGTCATTCTTACCATCAAAATGTTAATCATTCTTACAACCAGAACGTTAGCCATTTTTACAAGCTTTCAACAAAACGTCTTTCAACCAAAATCAAACGAGAATTATTAGAAGCTTAACAACGTAAAATTTTTGTGGTTCTAAAGGAGTACGGTGCAATATTTTTCAAGAATATTATAGGGATTTTTCCCTACTCCAGGTATGTTAAGGGTAAGCCCTTCTTTAATTTTGACATGATCTCGTAATTACACGAGTTTGATAATGAAGCATAAAGAAAAATCTATATCCCGTAATTTACGTATATTTTTCTAGTTTTGTAAGTTACAATATTATATTTATCGGGACTTCATATTCATTTGAGTATTTCTTTTCTCCAGTCAAGAAAGCAGAGCATCCATATATATAATATTACAGTATTTTCATTACCATCGAGCTATAATCGATTGGCAGACCCCTATTGGGCAACCTTTGATCAGATGGTAAGCTATATACCAAGCCTATTGTGGCCGGGCGCCTATGAGCGAGCCCAGTTGGCCGAGCTACAGAGCCTAGTATGGCCGAGCGCCTATGAGCGAGCCTACTATGGCAGAGCAGTTACCGAGCCTTATAAGGCCAGACAACTATTTTACTTACTATAATAGAGTCAGTATCAGCAGGTGAGCATATCTTCAGATTATCTTTGACCCCCAGTTGCTTTCAGTTATTGTATTATTAGTTTAGTTTCAACTTTCAGTATATTGCCTTACATACTCGGTACATTATTTCGCACTAACGTCCCTTCCCGGGGGCGCTGTATTTCATGCGTGCAGGTTCGGACAGACAGACGAGTAGAACTCCTTAGTAGGTGTTGCCCGAGTTCAGCTTTATCTATAAGTTCCCCATCCTTTTGGAGTTGTCGGGTCTAGAAGTTTTGTGTACATCTTGTTTATATATGTAGATAGGTTATGGGTAGGTCGGGGCCCTGTTCCAATCACAGTACATCCATCAATAAAGGCATGTAGACATATCCTGTTAGTTCCCTGTACGTATATTTTGTTGGCTTGTCAGTTATAGTAGTTATGACGGCCTTACCGGCCCAACTTTATGTTGACATTTAGTCAGCGTCAGTCTCTATTCAGTTTTATATTTTTCTTCACAAATTGTCTTATAATGTGGCCCTGGCCAAAGTATGACATTATATATCCAGAATTCTTGAGTCGCAAGTTGGTACGCAAGGATAGATGAGGCAAGGGGTGCAAGTCTCGCCCCCAGGCTCGGGGTGTGACGAAAGTGGTATCAGAGCAATTCTGTCCTATGGAGTCTACAAGCCGTGTCTAGTAGAGTCTTATTTATGAGTGTGTTGTGCACCACACTTATAGATAGGAGTCTACATGACATATGGTATATTATCCTCTCTTCTTATGTTAGATTGTGCGATATAAGAATTCATGTCCCTAACGATATGTTACGTTTTCAGTGGTGCCTCCAAAGACTACAGCCGCTAGCACGGGTCAGAAGGCTACGAAGGTGTTAGAAGGAGACATAAGTTACACTATGGAGTCAGATCCATCGGAGATTATGGGTTCTATCGAGGAGGATCCATCCGAGGATCCATATGAGTCATTCGTTCGAGTAGTTTCGATTTTGCTGGAAGCAGATGAGGTGAGGGGAGTTCCGACCTCACCAAGGCTCTTAATTTCATTTATCATGGCCCATTGATCATCGTATAAGGGGAGTGGTGCATGGATTGGCACAACCGGGTTCCCCTCAGGCTCAGAACTATGTCAAGGTATTTGCGGACACCAGCTCTTCTGAGGTTCCAGATAGACCATAGTCTTGGGAGTCCGTCAATCAAGGTTCGTCAGTGTATGTTATGGGGTATGTAGAGGAAGATGATAGTAGTCGGGCCAAGAGGAGGAAGGTAACTGATAAGAATATGAAGGTTCCGATTCGAAGTGTGTTTGATCAAGGTTCTCATATAGGACGAGGCAAGGACCCTCTACTGTAGACTTCTTCCAGATGTCAACTTTTGGTTGGTGAGCTCCACTTCTGCTTAGAGTATTACAAATTCAGGGTTCTGAATATGTTAGGTTGTTTTATGAGGACGTAGGGGGCCCTGCCCCGACTTGTATATATTATGGTTATGTTTACTTAGAGGTTTTGCAGACAGTATCCTGTATATAGTTTTGGGTATGACATGTCTCTGGCCTGGTCGAACCCTATGTATATAGACCTTTTTCTAAATTAGTTATGCGAGTTATGTTTTAATATATATATATATATGTATCTATGTATGGAAGTGGCTCGTAATGGCCCGTGATAGATTTGATAATAAACAAGGCTAGTACATGGTGTTCAGTTGGGTAGAATTTAATGTTATAATGGGTATGGATTGGTTGGACTTTTGTTATGCTAACATCAAGTGTAGATCAAAGATGGTTTGATTTCAATTCCCAGGAGAGTTTGTTTTGGAATGGAAAGGTAATACGACATCGCCGAGAGGTAAATTTATCTCCTATCTCAAGGCAAGGAAAATGATAAGAAAGGACTGTATTTATCACTTAGTTAGGGTTCGGGATATGGAAGTAGAGTCACCAACCATTCAGTCCATCCCTGTGATTAATGAGTTCCCCGATGAGCTTCCGGGTCTTCCGCCAGAGCGAGAAATTGAGTTTGCTATTGACCTACTACCAGATACTCATCCAATATCTATTCCTCCCTATAGAATGGCCCCCGCAGAGCTGAAAGAGTTGAAGGGACAACTAAAGGACTTGATTGCAAAAGGCTTTATCAGGCCTAGTACATCACTGTGGGGAGGACTTGTTTTATTTGTGAGGAAGAAACATGGTTCCTTATGGATGTATATTGATTATAGACAGTTGAATAAGGTGCATATCAAGAATAAGTTCTCGCTCCCGAGGATTGATGATTTATTTGATCAGTTGCAAGGTGCCAAGTGTTTTTCAAAGATAGACTTGAGGTCCGGGTACCATCAGGTAAGGGTTAAGGAGGAAGATATTCCGAAGGAAGCATTCAGGACCAGATACAGGCACTTTGAGTTTCGTGTTATGTCATTTGGTTTGACCAATGCCCCAGCAGTATTCATGGATTTGATGAACCGTGTGTTCAGGACCTTTTTAGATCTGATCATAATTATATTTATCGATGATATATTGGTGTATTCTCGTTCAGAGGCTGAGCATGCAGATCATTTGCGTACTGTGCTCAGAGTTCTACAAAAAGGGAATTTGTATGCAAAATTATCCAAATGTGAATTCTGGTTGAACTCTGTTGCTTTCCTTGGGCATATCATTTCGGGTGAAGGCATCCGGGTGGATACGCAAAAGATTGAGGCAGTAAGACTTGGCCTAGACCCAGAACACCGATGGAGGTTCATAGCTTTCTCGATTTGGCAGGCTATTACAGGAGATTTGTAGAGGGATTTTCTTCCCTTTCAGCACCTTTGACAAAGTTGACTCAGAAGGGAGCAAAGTTTCAATGGACTGATGCTTGTGAATGGAGTTTCCAGGCATTAAAAGACAGATTAACTTCAGCACCGGTTCTACCGCTCCCAGAAGGGACCGATGGTTATGTTATCTATTGTGGCGCTTCAGGCGTTGGATTGGGTTGTGCTGATGCAGCATGGTAAGGTTGTAGCTTATGCTTCTAGACAACTAAGAAAAAGCACGAGAAGAACTCCCCAACCCACGAATTAGAGTTAGCCGCGATGATTCATACACTAAATATGTGGAGGCACTACTAGTATGGAATTTATGTTGATATCTATACGGCTCATAAGAGCCTCCAATATATCTTCAAGCAAAAGGAATTGAATTTACGTCAAAGGAGATTGTTGGAGCTACTTAAAGACTATGACGTTGATATTTTATACCATCCAGGGAAGGCGAACGTAGTAGCCGACACCCTCATCTGTAAATCTATGGGTAGCCTATCATATTTATAGCCAGATAAGAGAGGAATAGCCCATGAGGTTCATCAGCTAGCTAGCCTTGGAGTTCGGTTACTGGAGTTAGGTGATATTGGAATTACTATTCAGGATACGACAACATTCTCTTTAGTAACTGAAGTAAAGGAACGCCAGTACGAGGATCCTATGTTAGTTCATTATAGGGATACCACTCCTCAGAAGGAGAAGACACCATTTGAAATTACAGAAGATGGGGTCTTCAGATATTGAGGACGATTATGTAGCCCTAATGTTGCAGCGCTGCATCGACAAGTTATGGGAGAAACTCACTATTTTCATTATTCTATACATCTAGGAGCGACAAAGATGTATCATGATATTGGGGAAGTATATTGGTGGGACGGAATGAAAAAGGATATAGCGGAGCTTGTTGCTCAGTGTCCTAACTGCCAGCAGGTTAAGATTGAGCATCAAAAACCCGGTGGAGTATTGCAGGCTATGGAGATTCCGACTTAGAAATGGGAAGTAATCAATATGGATTTCATCATAGACTTACCTCGTACCCAACATAAGTTTGATTCGATATGGGTGATTGTTGAGAGGCTTACAAAGTCAGCCCATTTTCTACCTGTTAGGACTACATATTCCGCAGAAGATTATGCAAGGGTTTATATTAAGGAGATAGTACGAATACATGGTGTCCCTGTATCTATTATCTCGGATAGAGGAGCTCAATTTACAGCTAACTTCTGGAGGTCCTTCCAAAAAGGATTGGTGACTCAGGTAAGTTTTAGTACAGTATTTCATCCCCAGACAGACGGAAAGGCTGAGCGTACTATTCATACACTTGCGGATATGTTATGAGCTTGTGTGATAGACTTAAAGGGTAGCTGTGATGATCATCTGCCTCTTATTGAGTTCGCATATAATAATAGCTACCATTCTAGTATTCAGATGGCTCCATACGAAGTTCTTTACAGACGGAAGTATAGGTCGCCTATAGGGTGGTTCGATGTTGGGGAAACTACGTTAGTAGGACCAGAGTTGGTATAACAGGAAATCGAGAAAATTAAGCTTATAATAGAAAGGCTATTAGCAACTCAAAGCCGTCAAAAGTCTTATGCGGATAATCGACGGCGAGATTTAGAATTTCAAGTTGACGATTGGGTATTCCTAAAGGTATCACCGATGAAAGGTGTTATGAGGTTCGGAAAAAGGGGAAAACTTAGCCCTCGGTACATTGGACCATATAGGATCATACGCAAGGTAGGTCAGGTAGCATATGAGTTAGACTTGCCTTCGGACTTAGAGTCTGTACATCCAGTCTTTCATATATCTATTCTCTTGTCAGTTGACGACGTTCAGGTCACAGAGCAGCTATCATATGAAGAAACTCCCATTGCTATATTAGGCAGACAGGTTCGGAGATTGAGAACTAAAGATGTAGCTTCAGTGAAAGTACTTTGGAGAAACAACAATGTGGAAGAAATGACATGGGAGGCCGAGGAAGACATGGAGTCTAGATATCCCTACTTATTTCCTCCTCCAGAGAAGGGTCCGATCGAGACGTCATAACCTTAAGGTACGTGTATGGATTCTTGTGTTAGTTATTGTCATTGGTCGTGTGAGGCCATTGTCGTTATTGATGATTATGGTCCTATGTAGTGTTGAATTATTGAGTTTCTACAGGAAGAGTTGGTAGTAGTGTTGTTACAAAGGCGAATATGCCCAAGTTATATAGATCTTGGGGAGTTAAACATTCGAGGACGAATATTTATAAGGGGGAAAGGATGTTATATCTCGCGTTTTCGTACGTTAAAGTTTTGTCTTCAGTTAATCGACGTAGATTCAGGAATGAGATTATCTTGAGGTTAACGTATTTATGCTATTTATAACAAGCGATAAGTAATTGCCATGAAGGATAAAGGGTACACGAATTAAAGAAAGTGAGTTTCACTGAAGGTTGTCGATTTGGGATAAAATATGGTCCGAGCTATAATACCCGATATTTATGGACTAGTACCATACAAGGTACCATATGAGCGTGATAGTATAATTTATAAAGTATATTAAAAATGAGTAGTATTTTAAGTAATTTGAGATAATTCATAATTATGAGGGTAATTGGTTAATTATCGAGTATCGAGTAACGAATATTACCTAATTAATTAAAAAATTATGAGATAAGACCAACCCCCCCTCCGCCCCAAATGTGGCAGCTAGCCACATTCTAAGAAAATGACTCTTAGTCATTTCTTATTAGGGGGTATAATGTATTAGTTACACATTCACTCTATTTTATTATTTTCCATACTAAAGACTATACAATCAGAATGTTAGTCATTCTTACAATCAGAATGTTAGTCATTCTTACAATTAGAATGTTAGTCATTCTTACCATCAGAATGTTAATCATTCTTACAACCTAAACATTAGCCATTTTTACATGTTTTCAATAAAACGTCTTTCAACCAAAATCCAGCGAGAATTATTAGAAGCTTAACAACGTAAAATTTTTGCGGTTCTAAAGGAGTACGATGAAACCTTTTCCAAGAATATCATATGGATTTTTCCCAGCTCCAGGTATGTTAAGGCTCATCCCTTCTTTCATTTTGGCATGATCTCGTAATTACACGAATTTGATAACGAATCATAAAGAAAAATCCAAACCCGGAGTTTACCTATATTTTTGTAGTTTTGCAAGTTACAATATTCTCTTTTTCGGGACTTCATATTCATTTGAGTATTTCCTTTTTCCAGCCAAGAGAGCAGAGAGTCTATATATACAATATCACAGTACATCCATCAGTAGAGACTTGTAAACATATTCTGTCAGTGCAGTATGTTGGGCTTGTAAGCCCTGTACGTATATTTTGTTGGCTTGTCAGTTATGGTAGTTATGACGGCCTTGCCGACCTAGATTTATGTTGAAATTTAGTCAGCATTAGTCTCTATTCAGTTTTATATTTTGCTTTGTAAATTATCTTGCAATGTGGCCCTGGCCAAAGTATGACATTATATGTCCAGAATCCCTGAGTCGCAAGTTGGTATGCGAGGATAAATGAGGCACCGGGTGCCGGTCTCGCCCCCAGGCTCGCGGCGTGACACAATCCCTTCTCTCTGTGTATCCCTTCGAATGACCAAGTGTGCTTTTAATCTTTCCAATAAACCATCGGACTTCAATTTCACTTTATAGACCCATTTATAAGGGAGTGGCTTCTTTCCAGCTGGGAGTTCCACAACATCTCATGTCTTGTTAGATGCTAATGCCTCAAACTCTTTGGCCATGACATCCTTCCAACCAGGGTGTTGTGATGCTTGTAGATAGAAGGTAGGCTCAGTGATTTGACAAATAGAAGAAATGAGTGATTGGTTGTGTTGAGTCTAGCCAGAAAAAGAGGAATGGTGAAGAAAACAAACAGGAAGGTTAGGAGAAATAACAGAAAAAGCAGTGTCACAAATATAATCAGAAAGATACTTAGGTGGATTGTGGTCCCTTTGAGATTTGCGCAGCAGTTGCCCTGATGCAAATGATAACACTTCATTAGAGGGAAGGGTGATACACCTAATGTACCCGTAGAAGAGTTATACATAGGGGAGGAACAAAGAGAACGTGTAGGATTGGGTGTTAATGTAGAAGTAGAGTTAGGACATTGTGTAGTGATGTCAGAAGGAAAAATAGCTTCAGTAGAATGTGGGAAAGATGCTGGAAACAGTTTGGTCATAGGAATAGAATAAGAGAAAGGAAAAATGTGTTCTATAACCTGACATTTCTGGAGACAAACACCTGATTAGTCTGCAAATTGAGTATTTTATACCCCCTTTTCCCAAAAAGATATCCCAAAAACACCGCAGGAATAGCTCTAGGATCTAACTTATCCCTATTTCTAATAAGAGTAGAACTAAAACACCGACACCTAAAAGCTTTAAGATAATAGTAATCAGGTGTAGAACCAAAGAGCACTTGATAAGAAGACTTGTTTTTCAACACTATAGAAGGTATCTGTTAATTAAATGAGTAGCAGTAAGTAAATATTCCCCCCAGTATTTCTTAGGTACATGCGACTGTAATAGAAGGACTCTACAGGTTTCCAACAAGTGTCTATGCTTACGCTCAACCACACCATTCTATTGAGGACTTTCCACACAAGAGGTTTGATTAATTATGCCTTTGGAATAAAAGAAATCCTTAGGAAGTTGTCCCGATCCTAGCACATAGGCGTGCTCTGACCTTAAAATTTTTACTTTGGTTGAAAATTGTCTTTCAACAAAAGTCAAAAAATATTGTATCGGAGGGAAAGCATTTTATTTAGTGGAAAGTAAAAAATATCCATTTACTTCTTGAAAAATCATGAACAATAGTAAGGAAATATCTTTCTCCTTCATATTTGGGTGTTTTATATGGTCCGCATGTGTTTATATATTAGTTCAAAAATTCCCTTAGATGTAATCTTGTTGGCGGGAAAGATAATTTTCCCTCTCTAGCCATGGGGCATATGTCACATGGAAATCCTTTCTTCTTATGTGCCTTGAGGGGAATATCTTTAATGTTCTTCATAGCATGAAAAGGCAAATACCCAAATGATAATGCCATAATTTCTCGATATCAGAAATATTTGAAACAGAAATAATTTCACTGATATTTTCATTTGATTTTGCAGGAAAAACAAGACTCACAGAATTCTGGCACAAAGGCCTATGAAAAACATACTTAGACTCTAAAACAGTAGGACATGAAGACTCTAAAATAGACTCTGGGACACTAGACTCAAACTGATGACTGGAAGGCAAAGAAATTGGAACTTGGAGTTGGCCACATGTATTCTCTTGTTGATTAGTGTTATCTCTGAGTACATAGAGGCCTGTTGTGTAATCACCAAAGGCTTGGACCTTCTTCAGTGAATGGTCCTGAATAAAACAACCAAATTCATCAAAAATAAGTCTACAATAAAACTGCTTATATAGTTTTGCAACTGATAGCAAACTATGGGTGAAAGTAGAAATAAGCAGAACATTGTGTAGCTCAAAACCAGGAGATAGATGAAGACTTACAACACCATATACCTTGACTTTATAGGAATTAGGCAAACTAAATAAGACAGGAATAGGAAGTACTCTTATATCATGCAAAAGAGATTTATCAAAAGTCATGTGTCGGGTTGCCCCAGAATTAACAATCCAAAGGTTGTTAGGTATCTTAGAGAAAAGACTAGTAAAGATATGACAAGCAAAACTTATACCAACCATGTTAGCACTAGCAGTTGCCTCAGAAGATGAGGCATTAGACACTCCCTGAACAAACTTGAACATTTGAATCAGTAGATCACATTGCTCTTTAGTGAAACCATGACTATTCACAAGAGTAGAAACTGTGCTTCCTCCAATTTCTGTCCCCAGATTTTGCTCAACATTGACAACCTTAACTTGCTGATTACCATAAGGTCCTCTCCATTGTTTAGTAAACTTAAAGTGTTGTGGATAACCCACAAGTTTATGGCAATTCTTATTTAGGTGACCTGATTTTTTATAGTATTTGCAGAATAGATCACTCTTAGCTTCAACATTGTTAATATAATTAGATCCCTTGTAGTCTCCAAAGTTCTTTTGGGCAGCCCATTTTTTTTCCAGATATCATAAAAGCAGAGGAATCATTAATAAAATTTGAGGCAGAGTGTATCTCATTTGAGATTCCTCATATAGAATAATAGAGTAGGCCTGAGCAGTTGTTGGTAGAGGCTTCATTATCAAAATATTTTCTCTTACTTCACTATAACCCTCATTTAGTCCCATGAGGAATTGGATAGCTTCTGATCTTCATTCATTTTGATGTTAGCGCCTTAGATCCATATTTGCATTCATAATTACAAATCATAAAAATGTTTAATACCTTCATTTGATCCTAGATTCTCTTAAGCTTAGTGAAATAACCAGTTATCTCCGTTGCTCCTTGACTAATGCTGTTCAACTATCTTTGTAGCTGGAAGAGCTTTGTTCCATTTTCTTGGCCATATCTATGCTCAAGTTCATTCCACAGCTCCACAACAGTTTGTGCATAAATCACACTTTCTGCTATGTCTTTGTTGAGGGAGTTTAAGAGCCAAGCAGTCACCATATCATTGCATCTCTGCCATTGTTCAAGTAAGGGTGAATCGACTGAAGGAATGAGACAAGATCCATTGATGAACCCCAACTTATGCTTAGCATGAAGGGAAATCAGCACCCCTCTTCTCCAATAGCCATAATGGGAACCATCAAAATTGGTGTTAATGAGATTCATTTCTGGATTATTTGAAGAAGTCAGAAAATATGGATGACAAGAATCCACCTACTGAGAAAGACTAAGATTAGATTGCTTAGTCACAAGCTGTAGAGTTTTGGGATCAACTTGGTAATCTCCCATTGATAACGGAAGTTAAGACCAGGAAACAATTAGAAAAAAAGTTAGAATCTTTTTTTTGGTATTTCTTATCTCAATATGTACAGTAGCTCAAGTATATATGCAACCTAGAAATAATCTAAGAAATAACTAACGGTTACAGGTGTCTTTATTCTATTTGTGTACAAATGTCCCTATTCTACTTGTGTATTGATAATTAACTACTCGATAAATACAAAATGTACATCAAATAAAATCATTTCTAGAATATTCCGTCTCTAGTCAGAGCCAACTTAGGTGTTCTGTGAGCCCAAAAAATAAAAAACCGGCCCAATAGTTGTTGGCCCAATCCAATATCCTCTATACAAAAGCTTCTTCCTAGGTCACAAGCTGCTTCACGATTTGTGAACCATTCCCGACAATATTTTCTCCGTCAACAATTAGATGCCCAAACAAAATAAACACTGACATGGAGTCCACGTAGACTCAGCAGGACCCACTCAGAATCCACGCAAAACAGCAACAACGGAAGTTCGTTATTGACATCTTGGCAATCCGAAACTCAAAGCTTTTCCACAGCTCATCCTTAGCCGATCATTTCAACTTTTTCAGGCATATTAATTGTAGTAACTAATATAACTTGCTGGCAACGGAGTATTACTAAAAAACATTAATCATACACTCTTCATATTTATCATAATTTTTCATTCTAGAATAATCCTCAAAGAAATAGAAAGACAAAAACTGAGTTGTCAAACACAACGCATAAAAAGAATTGGTTCTTGTTTTTTCAAAGTTCTTGCCTTTAAGGCACTTCAACTTCCTTTTTCAATCCCCCATTTCTTTTTTTTCTTCATTTTTCTACCAAGAAATTCCAACCCCATAATAAAATCTTCAAATTTTTCTGAGGCATTACATTTTCTGTGGTAAATAAAAGGTTCTAATTTTTTTTTTAAAGATATGTCAGATCCAAAAGATCAAAAGGCAACAGTTGGTGGACCAATACCAACTGCACCTCCGGCTGCCGGAGATACGGAGAGCCAGACGCCGGCAGCCGGAACCGGTGTGGGACACATCATCAGGAAATGGAAGAGAGAAGATTTGCTGAAGAGGGGTTCTTTGGGTTTGCGTTGTATTGCTTTGCTTTTCTCATTACTTGCATTCATTATCATGGCTAGCAATAAACATGGTGATTGGAAAGATTTTGATAGATATGAAGAATATAGGTACAAATTACATTTTATACCATGATCATAGATTTTTTCTTTTATATATATATATTTATGATCTAGAATTTTAATTAGATTTTGATGTTCAATTGTGTGACCATCTCATTTAAAAACGTTAGATTGAACACATCTTTATTTACTTAATTATGTCTTCACCATGTTCCATTATGTGCGGTTTCTTTTTCATCCTCTGGAACAATGTTGAACTGTATGACCATCTCATCTAAAAGCTTAAAACGTTAGAAAAATCACAATTTTATTTACTCAATTATGTCCTCAATATTTTGAATGCGGATAAATGCAGGTATGTGCTAGCCATAGCAATTCTGTCCACATTGTATACAGGGTTGCAAGTTATGAGACAAGTGCATGAACTTTCAACTAGCAAGGAAGCATTTTCGCGGCAGAATTTAGCTTTGCTAGAATTTTTTGGTGATCAGGTTTGTGATTTTTGGATAAAAATGCATAATTGAATTTCATTTAACTCTGTGAACTTTCCATTGATTTGGGATTGTGATTGAATTGCAGTTGATGGCATACTTGTTATTATCAGCTGCATCATCTGCTGTGCCACTGACAAATAAGATGAGAGAAAACAATGACAATATATTCACAGATTCTTCAGCTTCAGCAATTAGCATGGAGTTCATTGCATTTCTAGCTCTGGCAGTTTCAGCTATGATTGCTGGATATAAACTTTCAAACCAAACCTACATCTGATAAGTTATCGAACATACTGCCTTATTGAATTTGTTTGTGTCTCTAGAATTCCTTCATTTGTTATCAAAACCACCACATTCTGCCCTTGTATATTTGTGTCAAAGCAAGAAAGACATTCACTGTTTGTATTGAAACCTGTATGTAAGAAATCACAGTACAAATTCATTTGTTCGTAAAGACTTTTTGTTTATTAAACAAGTGCTCTTCTTGCATCTTGTTGTGTGGTTCTTTTGGTATATCAATTTGGTTGAAGTCTTTTTCAAGAACTTCTAGAAATATCATATCAGATGGAGTCAGATTTGTTGTAGCAAATGTTAGATTTCAATGAAAAGACACTGAAGGACAAAGCTTAACTGATGTATTTAGCTACTGGCAGAGAAAGTGATGTTTTAAATCTACTTGTCTTCAAAGTCTAGAAAAGAATCTTGATATGGTTGGTGGAAATATCTACTTGATTTATGCTTAAACAGAAATCAGAAATCTTGAGGCGCAAGGCTGAATGTTAACTTCTAAACAATGAATATTTAAATTTCCATAAAAAATAAACAAATAAAATTCAACTTTCTACAATGATGCTTCAGTCCTACCTTATTTTGACAGATTTACGTTGTACAAATATCTTAATGGGGAATTACAGCTGCCAACCAATCTATAGCCAACAAAATAAATTAAAAAATGGACTAACTCTTATTTGGAATCCTAAATCCTAACTAGGTATTATAGGCAAAAACTATCATAAATTACATTGAATACAATGAATTCAGATGGAAATCTGTATCTGTTGCAATTTGGTTTGGAGACAAATCAGTTAAGGAAAGAGCTGAAGAATAAATCATCTTTAGGTTCTTCTTTGCTTATCGACTTGATATTATTCATGGGCTGCATTTGGTTCATGTAAGATCCCGACGAGGTATCAAATCCTGAATAACTTGAACTTCCAGAGTTCTGTAACATCTGCAGGGTGATGGGTGGTTGGTTCTGTGTTGTTTGTACCCTTGTGTTGAAAAATGTGTCGTTAAAATTCATTCCCTGGTTAGAGTTGTTAACCAACATCGAAGGCCTTGGAACGACAGGCATGCTGTTGTTGGTGTTGCCTGATGGAGGTTTATTCATAGCGTAGCTTCCACTACCGCGTGCTGCAGGAACATCATGGTTGTGTTTTCCTTCATAAGTTGTGATCACCGCCCTTAGATCATGAGAAGCTCGTTCCACATGCTTCCTAACTGGACAGCCGGTAAATGTGCATTTGTAGTAGCTCCTATAGAAATATAAGCAAATGACCCACATTAAGACAGACTTTTTCATCACAAGTAATCAAAATTAGAAGCTTTCTATGAATAAGAAAGGACAATGTGTGTTAGCTCGCTATTTATTCAAACTGCTGATTCAATTCTCTGCATGGTGTAGGGATTGCTCACCTTGGATTTGGATTGCCTTTGACAACTTTTTGTCCATATTTTCTCCATCTATAACCGTCATCAAGAATATCAATGTCGCTTGTGGTTTGAACTACAATTCTAGGTTCTCTTACTGTTCTACTTGCAGATGATATGACCTCGTTTTCATTGTCACCCTTCCTGAAAAGACAATTACCCATAACAGAACATCAGTTATCATATGAAGGACCAACAAAAGGTAAAACATTCGAGAGATTTTGTTTTAAGCTTACCATCTCTTTGCCTCGGGTTCATCTTCTCCTGACTTACTGATAGACCCTTGATCAATGTCCTCGTCGCCAAAAGAAGCCGAAGAATTGTCTGTCCCAGGAAAGGAATCTCTTTGAGCATTATCAAGAAACGCGTTTGACTGATTTGTTATATCCAAGTTGGAGTAAGCAAGGTTTTGAATCGATTGTGAAGACGATCTTCTAGTGGACTGAGGCTTTGGATGATTATGGCTCCCCTTATAAACTATCTCAGTAATGTGTCCATCCAAATTCCTTTCAACCTTCTTCTTTGTAGGACAGTTTGGAAATGTGCACTTGTAATAGCTTCGTGGATTCTCGCTTCCTTTCACTTGCTTCTGCCCATATTTCCTCCAATTGTATCCATCTTCTGCTTTCTGTTCTCTAACATATTGAGATGGTTGAGTGTAATGTACTGGAGCTGGATTGCTCTGCATCTTCTCTTGGGAGAAGCTTTGAGTTGGTGCCACTTCTGTTTTCACCCCTCTAGTTTTTACTGTGGAGAATTCATTTTGCTGGTTGGCATGTTGTTGCCTTGTCATTAAGTCTTCCTGTTTCATCCAATTAATTTATCACAAAAACAAGTTTAGACATTTCCTATGGAAAAGAAAAGAAAACAATTTATGGCTGGTGATGTAAGACTTTAGTCTTGTCCAGTGGCGGGCTCAAGAATTTTGTGCAAACGAGTTCAATCTTAGAAGTATATAACTTTAGTCGTAAAATACTAGTTATCAAGTGAGTTCTAATAAACAATATTATTTTTTGGTGAAGCGCCACTTGAGTCTGCCACGGGTCATGTCATGACCAGCAAAAATGCACAAAAATATTGTTTCATCTGAAAATACTATCTTTCCAGCAAAGGCATAGGCATAATATGGATTTTATGTAGAGGAAATATTCTTGGATGGTTCAACAATTAACTGCTATCTAACCTGAGATAAGCTGACATTTTTAAAAGTTTCATAAAAGAAATGGCTAAATACTAGTCAATGCTACACATATTTTACATAATACAATAGCAACAATTACACTAACAACTTGGGGTCGGCTATATAAATTTTCACGCTCCATTTAAGTTCGTATCATACCAATATTGTACATAAATAATATAAACTGGAAAAAATATCCAACAACTAAATATGATTAAAGAAAAGAAGGGAAATATACCAACGAGTTTCTTGGAGCAGAAGACTGAAACATTGATGATGAAGTAGCAGCCCTACTTTGGAAAGAGAAATCAGAAATCTTTGAGTTATCCTCCTTTGAATTCAAATTACCAAAACTCCCTGTAGTTGGAGATGGAAGAGTCTGCTGTAAACAAATCAAAATGAACAAAGAGCACAAAATTCTTGGTCAGAACAGTTACAAGATATATTGTGAAACAGGTAATAGACTTCAACAACATGTAAATCAATTCAAGAAATTAAGAAACAACTTACGTTGGAATTGTTAAACAAAACTGGTGAGTCCAAAAGCACAGATGGACTTAAAGAAGGAGGAAAAGCAAGATAAGAAGAAGGAGAAGCTGGTGATGATGAAGATGAAATCATTGGCAAGGAAGAAGGTGGAAATGACTTAAACTTTGGAACTTCATCTTTGTTTTGTCGATTCATTCTTTGATCACTACTGAATCCCCAATTCAATGAATTCTTTTCTTGGTTTATACAACTGTTATTACTCCTCATGTTATTATTATCATTATCATTATCAGAAAGAAGGTCACTAAAAGATGAAAATGAATAGTTGCTAGTAAAAGAATTCATAAAAGTATTCATATTTCCACCTGATGAAGCCATATGATTTTTTTCAACAAAATAAAACACCAGACAAGAAAGAATTCAAACTTTTTGACAGGTTATTGGGTTCTGGTTTGAAAAAAATTTAAGAGGAGAAAATTGATGAGTGCTTAGATTTTATAAACAAAACAGGTTGTGTCTTGTTTGCTTATAAATTCTTGGCCTTAACTTCTTTGAGGCTTCTTCTAGGAAACTAAAAGGTACTTTTGACCGTGGAATTTTTGGAATTTTTTTTTTTTCTAAGTTTTTTTTGATAGTCAAAGCTTGTGGGTTTGACCAATTCTCGGCGGCTGAATCAGAAGGGAACTGGGTGTTAATCCTCTACGGTTGATAACACCGTACAGCAATCAGCAGCAACATGAAACTGATCAAATTAATAGCCTGTTTGGTCAAGTTTTTTTTTATTATCAAAAGCACTTTTGATCAAAAATCCAAGCTTTTGAAAGGAAGAAAAGTATTTTTGAGGAGAAACAGAAGCAATTTTTGAGAAGTAGAAAAAAATAGTTTCTTTCCAAAAATATTTTAAAAAAAATACTTTTAAGAAAAACATTATTCAAAATAAGCTGACGTTAGAAGCTTGGCCAAACAGGCCATAAGCAATTTAACTTTGAAAGCTATAAATTTAAGTAAAAATATATATAATTTAATTATGATTAAGTAATAATACATGTGTGAGAAAGACATATATAAGATTTATGATTTGATGTAAATACCCTTGCAAATAAGTTTTTAGCACGCAAACCTAATATAGTAATATCTCTATCCTTTAACTAGCTGACAATTTTTGTTTATTCTACTTTTGTCAAATTTTCTTGTTGGTATTATTGTGACACTATAGTGGAGCTCTAGTCCATGGTATACCTCTCCTTTTTCTGTTTTTCTTTTCCTTTTTTTTTTTTTTTTTTTTTTTTTTTTTTTTTTTTTGGGATCTTGGGTCCATTTCCTTAATGAGAAGCTCCACACAAATTGTCTGGACCCATTTTTGACTTGTTTAAAACTACAAATTCAAAAAATATTCATGCTTTAATTTTATGCCGAGTTAAACATGTTCACATAAATGGAAACAGGGGGAATATCAAATTATTCCATATCTTACCTTTTGTCAGGGAACACACGTAAAAGTCATTACTGGTATTAAGTCTAGTATAAAGGATGAGTAGAACTATACTAGTATATATTGATTAATGTAAAAATAAACAAATTATGATAAAATATTTTCTAAATATTGAAGATTCATATAGTTGATTTCCCTCATTTGGAATATAGGCGCTATTGTACTTTTGTTAACGAGCGACTCTGCTAAATTCTTTTTTTGAAATATTATCATTTTTAGCATCCATTTGCAATAGGTAATCGGATTAAAATATTATACTGTAAGTTTTCTTCAATATTGATGACCAAATATTGCAACTTTTACCTAATATCTGGATTTTTTAAAAGTTAAATTTACTATATGGTGGGAGTGAGAAAAAAATGGTCCTTGTGAATTAATATTACAATATCCTTTTTGTCTCTTTTTTGGTTTGACTATATGTACAAGTTGATATATATCTTGGTTAATTATTTTATGAGTCGTGAGCATGTGCTGTTTTATAAAATAATTTAGGGTGACGTGCATACTCGTTACTCGTTAATAAGAACATTAAACCAGTCATTTTAGAGTTTTTTTTTTTTTTTTTGAGGAATTCTGAAATCTTAGTGAAGGATTTTTACAAAGCAATCAGCTATATAGCAACGGATCCAAAATTTTGAGTTAAAGAGTTTAGAATTTTAGAAAAAAAATATTTTACTATGTTATGGATCAATTATTTTAACATATAATTAAATTTCTTAATGCACATATAAAATTTTGCCAGAAGCTATTAGTTATGCCGAACCTGTAATTAGAACTCTATTCCATCTCTAATAGTAAGTGGACCAAGCAAGCCTTAAAGTGTGTTACTACTTGGTCAAAGTCATTTCTTATTCCAGTCCAAACGTAGGATAAATATTTAATAAGAAAAATAAATAAATGAACAACCAACAAAGAAGAAGGTATGTATCTTCGATTAAAATGAGCAATGAGCAACAATAATACACTGTTTTGATAAGAATTCGTTGCTATCATCCTTCTAAGGTCCCCAATTATTCTATGTTTTTTTTCTTTTCATTTTTGCAGTTGCAGTTCTAATTTTTGGCTCTTGGCTGTTCGTTTATATTTAAATTTATTTATGGTTATTATGTCCTTCGGCTGGAAGGAAAAAAAAATATTCATATAGATGAATCCTATTTTATATTATTATTATTATTATTATTATTATTATTATTATTATTATTATTATTATTATTACTATTATATATACACTTATTTTATTTTTTACTTTCACTTTTATTTTAATTTGAATGATGTTTATATTGAGTTAAGCTTTGTAAAGATTCATAACTTTTGCCCTAATTTGTTTGGAACTAAATCGTAATAATTATTGTATGTCCTTTCATTTCTCCAAACATAAGATTATAGCGTTATAGTTAAACCTTTCTTGGTTATTTAAAAAAATCTCCCCTTTTATCTCCTGAAAATAGTAATTCAAACTGTAATATTACATGACGTCTGCTGTTTTGCTTAAAGTATATATATTTGTGTGTATATTGCCTTATATTTTACTTTTGTTTCGTGGATTTAGGATGTAAAATGTGTTGATTTATATTAATTTGAGGTGTTTTTATATGTAGGAATGATCCGAGAACGAAATGCGCGAAATTAGAGCCAAAACAGACGAAAACAGGAAAATTGGAAATTTCAGCGCCCCACGCTACCTGTGGCGCCAGAACTAGTAGGTGAAAAGCCACAGCACCAGGGAGGGCACCTGGCGCTGAGTAGGGCGCCAGTGGCGTTAAACTTGTCCAAATTCGCCCGGGACACGGTTATTTCAGCATTAGACCTACCCAACACGTATAAAAGCAAGACTAAACTTATTTGCGAGGGAGAGACGCCACTTTTGAGGGAGGATACACACGAGAAACATTTGGAAGCGAAGAGATTGAAAGAAATATTATGGTTCGGGCTGTTCGACCCTCGGCAGTGCACAGAGATGATTATTATGATGGCTCAGGCCGGTTGTCCTTATCCCGTATGCGCAAACTAAATTGTTAAATGTTTATCATGATTTTTGAAGTGATAAGATATTTGGGGAAAAATAAAGAAGAAATTGTGAATTTATGATATTTGTGGGAAAACAAAGAGGAAATTGTTTATTTAAAATATTTTGGAAAATAATTAGAAAGTGGTAATTGTTTGTTTATTTCCAGTATTTACTTGGATTTCAGTGCCTTATATATATGCTGCTTTACTACCTTTACATGCCTATCGTGTTCATCTTATACTGTTAATTAATTTGCTGGTCCCTAGTGAATGTCTAATTTAACCTCTCGTCACTACCTCTCTGAGCTTAGGCGGGTGACTTACTGAGTACACGTTTTTTTTGTACCCATGCTATACTTGCTGTGAGTTTTTATTGCACAGGTACTTTCATAGCAATGTGGAGGATTCAGAGACTTAGACGAGCTGCATCATCCGAAGGCGATCCGTAACTGACAGAGTCTCCCTCGTTCTGTATTTGTTTTAATTTTAAATTTCCTAATCCAATTTGTATTTCGGTCAGGCTTTGTGATGATTGTATAAATTCTTAGAAATCACTCATGTACTTGTGACGCCGGGTTCTGGGATGTGTTGGGATATATTTGCCAAAGGGTAATTTTTAAACCATTCTTTTTACTTAACATAATTTTATTTAGTTAATATGAAATAAAGTGAAAGGAAATGTCTTTTCATAAATGTTAAAACCGGAAACTATTTCGATTAATTAATGATTGGCTTGCTTGACGATGATGCCCGGCTCTATCACGACCTTATGGATTTTTGGGTCGTGACAACAGACTATGTGAGACTCAAACTTTTTCCATTCTCTCTGTTGGGAGAAGAAAAGCGATGGCTGAAGGCAGAACCAACTAATTCTATTACAACATGGAATGATTTGGCAATGAAATTTTTGGCTAGAATCTTCCCTTCAGGAAAAACTGCAAAGATCAGAAGTGAGATAGTTTCCTTCAAACAGAAAGCGGGAGAGTCTTTATACACAACTTGGGAGAGGTTCAAGGGGCTACTCAGAGACTGTCCTCATCAAAATCAGACGAACGAAGTGTTAGCTCATACTTTCATAGAAGGGCTCCACCCCAAACAAAAATTATGGTAGATGCTGCAGTTGGAAGTCAAATGTTGGAGAAAAGCTTTGACGAGATATATGCATTATTGAACAAATTCTCCAAAAGCAATCCAGATTGACAAGGAGAAATAGGCAGAAACACGGTATAAAAATCTATAGGGGTACCAGAGTTAGATGCCGTCTCGACATTATCAACGTAGATTTCCACATTGACCACCAAGTCAATCAGATGACCTTGGTTATTAATAAGCAACAAGCCCAACCAGTGCAACAAGTTCAAATATTTTGTGAAGTCTGTGGAGAAGGTCACATCAGCATATATGCCTAGCAAATCCAGAGTATGTATATTTTGTGGGTAATGCAGATCGAGGCCAGACAAATCAGTATGGGGACGCTTACAATCCCAACTGGAGGAACCACCCCAACTTCTCTTGGGGTGGAAACCAAGGTGCTCAGAATCAATACCGACTACAAGCACCTCAACAACAATATAGATCACCTCAGGCTGAACAACAAGTGAGTCCAAAGAGTCACCTTGAGGAAATGATGAAGAAATTGATGGCTGATCAGCAAGCCCTCACTCAGAAATTGATGGCTGATCAGCAAGCCCAAGCCGCATCAATGAGAAATTTGGAGCACCAAGTGGGACAACTTGCCAGTGCCTAAAATACCAGACTAGTTGGAGCTCTTCCTAGTGATACTGAGCTTAATCCTAAAGCTCATGTCAATGCGGTTACTTTAAGAAATGGAAGAGTATTAGAAGTCCAAAGAAAAGGAAGTATACAGCTTGTCCTGAAGAAGAATTAGTTCCCAAGCCAGTTGAGGATAATGAGAAAGAGAACAAGGGATCAGAGCCAGTAATTGTGACAAAGGCACCACCCCCTTCCACAAAGACTGCTGAAGCAAAAAGATGATGCTAAGTACAATAAATTCTTAAGATATTTTGAGCCAAGTGCGTGTGAATTTTCCTTTGGTGGAAATTTTGCAGGAAGTGCCTAAGTAAGCAAGGTATCACATAGATATTGTGGCAAACAAACGACGACATACAAAGTTCAAAACAGTTGCACTTACTGAAGAGTGTAGTGCCATAGTTCAAAGTAAACTTCCTCCTAAGTTGAAGGATCCTGGGAGTTTCACAATTCCGTTATCTCTTGGAAAACAAGAAGTTGGTATAGCCTTGTATGATTTAGGAGCTAGTATAAATTGGATGCCATCATCTTTGTTCAAGCAACTCGGATTGGGGGTGCTTAGACCTACTACAATCACTTTACAGTTAGCAAATAGGTCACTAGTTATGCCAGAAGGAATTATTGAGGATGTGTTAGTTCGAGTGTGAAAGTTTATTCTTCATGCTGATTTTATTGTTCTTGATTACGAGGAAGATGAGGAAGTGCCCATTATTTTGGGGTGACCATTCTTGGCTACTGGTGGAGTGATTATTGTGTACAAGGCACTTAATCTCCCTAAGCATTATGAAGACTTGTGCATGATTGCTGTGGTCGAATTGAAGGGGATAGGGCAGAGTCTTTATGTGAATTGTAGTGATCCAGATAGGACAACTGAGTTAGAGGAGGCGGTGTTGCAAGCTGAGTGTGTAAAGATGATTGAGAAAAGAGCCAGAGATGAAAGATGAGACATTCTGAGGTTTCATGGGAGAAAGAAGAAGAGGAAGTGCCCAACCTGAGCAGAGTAGCAGTGTTGTGCCACGACTATAAATAAGGCGCTTGTTGGGAGGCAACCCAACCTGTATATCTTTTATTCATTTATTATTATTTTTTTAGTGTCAAGTTTTGTGTTGTTTTTATTTTGAAGAGTAGGGGAAGTTTGAGTACCCAAAATTGAAGTTGAGGAGCATGTTTGAGCTTAAGTGTGGGGTCGTCCCGACTCTAAAGATTGAGGATCATGTCCGAGCTAGGACCGAGAGGGTCTCAAGGAGTATTTCTTACCCTTGTTTTAATATTTTTCTCTGTGATCATGCATCGATGACTATACATAATATAAGTGTGGGGTGGGGAAACTACTTTCTGAAGTGTAATTGTATAAAAATAATTTTTTATTAGTTTTTATTTTAGAACTCGTAGTATACATAGTCTAGGTTCTCAAAATAAATAAATAAGAAATTGAAAAAGCTCAAACTTTTCCCGATCATGGACCTTTTGGACAACTTTCTTGAGGGATAAAGTCTGATTAAAAACACCAAAAATATATTTTTTATTTTTTTAGGATAGCTAGGTAGTATCCCTTGGTTTTTCTTTGGGCGCCGGTTCTTTTCCAAAGGTGTAGCTTGCACCGGGTACCAAATGTTTTTTTAGGAGTAGTTAGGAAGAAAATGAGTTGCTCTGAACTACCTAGTGACATGTTCGGTGCTGGCACATTTGCTATGACATACATTATGTTTTCCTATGTATTTGGTTTGAATTGTGAAGTCTAAGTAAAGTAAATAACCTATTTTGTGACGCTTTAGCTCAGTTATTTGACTTGTTTGCCACATAGTGTGATATTGCTTAATTTTTCTTAATTATGTGTGCTTGCTTGACTTGAGAGTGAACAAAACCGTCATGATTGAGTCATGTGAAATGTGTGTGTGAGGATTAGTGATTTTCTGTGCCATCCTATGTAGTCTAGAACTTGCCCCGTGTGTTAATCGAAGAAAAATTATATGTTATGCTAATCTAGGAGATGACATAGGCATTTTCTTGCTTGATCATAGATGTTCTTGTTGCATAAAAATAAATTTTTTCGTTGCTAGCCCCTTTGAGCCTATAGACCTTTTCTTTGGGGTCATACCGCTATTTTGTTCTTAATTTGATATTGTTGAACCTTTACCTCCTAAGGCACTTAGTCGCTAAAATAAGTAAGGTTAGAGATTGGGGAGTAGGTTTTGAGTGGAATTGGTGCATTAAGTTGAAATCAAAAGTCACTAGCCGATGAACCTTAATGTATGGAGTGTGTGTAGAAGAAAAAGAAAAAAAAAGAAGAAGAAAAAGAAAAGAAAAATGATAGTTAAAGTATGTAGAAAAAACACACACCTCCAATTCTTATTAAATTGTGCTAGTGGGAGTATAGAAGTGCTTAAATGAAAAAAGGGCTATGTTGTATATGGTTTGTGGCAAGTGAATTGGTTGAGAAGAATATATGTTTGAATTGTGAGTGTAGTGTATTAAAGCTCTTAGCAGGGTTAGTCACTATTCCTAAATGTATCATACTCGTCCCTTAGCCTACATTACAACCTTAAAGTCCTAATTGATCCTAGATTTGGATCGCTTAGGTTAGTAGAGATATACACTACGGGCAAGCCTATGGTACGACAACGGGATGCATATGAATTCTTTGTGAGAGAGAGCGAAATTTGTTCAATGGTGTGATGTCCTTAATTTATATTCAAAGGCATATTTGAATGTGTGGACTAGTCTATATTCACTCTTTTGTTTGTTGGTGAGGTCACATGATCTCATGAATGATTGGTAATGTTGTAAACTTTCTTGTTGGGTAAGTGCGTGAGTTGAGAGTGCTTAGTGGTTACAAGTCGACTTTTGAGGTTGGGTGGTTACAAATAGGTTGTTGGAATTGATTGAATTGAAATGTTATACTTGGGCATGCTTAAACGGGAAGAATGTGAATTTTTTGTATGTTCATGCTTGATTGCCGGTGTCGATCATAGTCAAGGGTAGAGTCTGTGGTTAAAAGTTAAAGTGCTCCCTAGAGTTGAGACTTGTACGTAGTTGGGAGTTATCTGATAGTCCCATTACTCAAGGACGAGCAAGAGTCTAAGTGTGGGGTGTTGATGTTTTTCTCAATATATATATATATATATATATATATATATATATATATATATATATATATATATATATATATATATATATTTATGTGTATATTGCCTCATGTTTTACTTTTGCTTTCGTGGATTTAGGATTTAAAATGTGTTGATTTATATTAATTTGAGGTGTTTTTATGTGTAGGAACGGTCCGGGAGTAATCGGGGACGAAATGCGTGAAATTAGAGCCAAAACAGACGAAAACAGGAAAGTTGGAAATTGCAGCGCCACAGGCAGCGCCCCACGCTACCTGTGGCGCCAAAACCAGTAGGTGAAAAGCTACAGCGCCAGGGAGGGCACCTGGCACCGAGCAGGGCGCCAGTGGCATGAAACTTGTCCAAATTCGCCCGGGACACGATTATTTCGGCCCTAGACCTACCCAACACGTATAAAAGCAAGACTAAACTTATTTGTCAGGGAGAGATGCCACTTTTGAGGGAGGATACACACGAGAAACATTCGGAAGCGAAGAGATCTCAGTTTTCTTCATCTTTTCTTAGTATTTTTAATTATTTCACACTTATAAAATTGTTTGCTATTATCATGAGTGGCTAAAAACCCATTGTTCTGGGGTTGTGATTTAGCCATGATTATTTTTGATTAACATTAGCTTAACCTTGATTATAATTTATTAATATATGGTTGTTTCTTCAATTCTGTGATTAATTGCTTAATTGTTTGGCCATCAGTTAGGTTTTATTTACTATCTATGTTATGCTTGGGAAAACCGTGTATATATNGAGGGGGGGGGGGGACAGATTTGTGGTTAGGATAGGAATATACCTAGTCACCGTGCTTAATTAAATATCATAATCTTAATGCATTCTTAATAGATTGATTTCATAGGAATATAGGCGTTAGTCTATTTTGAATAGGCGAGTAGTACTTCGGGAGAAGGCTATGAGAGCAATTATCGATTAATTAGCAACCATGAGTGAATTGTATGAAAGGAAGAGTTAACTAGAACACAATATGAATGGTAAATTGATCACAACCCTGGAATATTTGTCTCTACTGAATACACAAAAAGCAACTTGTTACTTGGTAATTTAGTTATTACTTAGAATTATAGTTTAGTATAATCATATTCTTAAACTTGATTTTGGCTTGACTGAATAACAATTTTAGTGGGTAGTTGATACAAGTCTCTGTGAGTTTGACACTCGACTTATTATTTTATTACTTGTACGACCACGTATACTTGCGTGTGCGTTTGGGAGAAACAACGTCGCAAGCTAATATTATTTTCTTAGGTTTCTCTTCCTATTGTTACCAATGTAACAAAAAGAAAAATAGAATATTCTTCTTCTTATCTACCATGTGATTAAAATTAGGACTGCAGTGCATTTTTTGCAACTTTTTCACTTTGCACAAACATACGTGTACGGTCCATGCTCTCATTAGAAGCTTTCTTCTCTTCTTCGTTCCTTTTCTTCTTCCTAGTATTCATACCCGCACTACACGTAAAATAAAAATAAAAAAAATTATATGAATAATACGTTAAACACAAAGGAGCATGAAAGAAATCTGATTTGTTATTCATTGATTCGTTTTATATGTTGGGTCTTGTTGCTCTTCATATATTTACATACATAATCGACACACATTGTGTGTTTCAAACAAAGAGAAAATCAAGAAAGATAGCATACATAATTTACTTAAAGCTTCTAGCCAATACTGTAAAGAAAATTTTTGGGCTTTACCATTCTTAGACAAACCTTTGCTTATCTGCATGAAGAAACGAAAATGTTAGTGAAATTAATTGCTTGTAGGATTGATGTGATCCAAATTTACTGCTTATTACGACCCAAAATCCAACTAGTCGTGATGGCATGTAGCACTACCCGCTAGATAAGCAAATTAGCAACCATCCAATTCAAATGAGATTTACTGAGAGAAATAATGAAAATACACCTGAACTTTTATACAAAGAATTCCCAAGGACCTATAATTCAAATCATGAGCTTATAAGATTTAGAGTTTACAAAGCTGGTATGAAATAAATACATCATCTTTTTAAAATATACATGAACAGATAAATAATCCTAAAGCTACCAAGAACAAAAGGCAGCTATGACCGAAACACATGCACGTCTTCAATGCCGTCTCCCGCCATATACAACAACATCAACATCCAAAATCTGCACGCAAGGTGCAGAAGTGTAGTATGAGTAAAACTGACCCCACGTACTCAATAAGTAATAGATCTAACCTTAGGTTGAAAGCAGTGACGAGCCCGGACAAATGATCAGAGTCCAATACCAATGGCCAACAACGACTCATAGCAATATACTAAAAGTAATACAAGAAACAACTCAAAGATACGATGCTCAGCTCGTCCATAATTACGGAAAAATAGGTATGCTTCTCAAGTATAACAATAAAATCCAAATCTTTCACCGAATTTACCAAAATGTGAAACCCAAATCTTTCACCGAATTCACCAAAATGTGAGTATATCAGAATACTGTGAATTTTCCAAAAAAACATTCAACAACAGATAAAATATTTAAATCTCAGATAGCATGAGAAAATTACATCTCTATGCGTACATGTCAATATGCATGTGAAGTCATGAATGTCACAATACCGTGTAGCATGAGGAAATGCATCTCTATGCCTGTATGTCAAGTATACACGTCAATGCAATGAATCACAGTGATGGACTCATGTACTCACACTCTCGGAGTACTCAATCTCACTGTCTCACACTCCCACTCATCATGCTCAATCCCTCAACACACTCAGCCACTCAGCCACTCAGCACTGTACGGTGCCTGCTGCGGCGTGCAGCCCGATCCCATTAACAATAATAAAGCCTATAAGGCTTGGGCGTGCAGCCCGATCCACATATAGCCATAAGGCCTGTTTCATCATGCAACCCGATCCACATATAGCCATAAGGCCTGTTGTGGTGTGCAACCCGATCTATATCTGCAACCCAATCCACATATAGCCATAAGGCATGTTATGGCGTACAAACCAATCCACATATAACCATAAGGCCTGTTGCGGTGTGCAACCCGATCCACATATCTCATTCACAACACGGGTCTCAGCCCCGAACTCAGTCATCAATCTCTCCAGCCTCTCAGGCTCACAAATCTCATGTGAATCAGCCCAAGCAATGATAAAGTGTAGTGACAACAAATGATAACAGAGACTGACATATGATATACGAATGAATGAATATGACTGAGTATGTAACTGCAATTTAAGCAAATAACTCAACAACAAAAATGACCTCAGTGGGTCCCAACAGAATAAGCATAGGTCCTAAACATATTTTCTAACATAGATCACAACTCAATTACTCTAGCACGTAGAAATTTCAAGGATAAAGACAAGAGACAACCACATAGTACCACAGAATCAACATAATCATAATTCATACGGTGCATGCTTACACGCCCGTCACCTAGTATGTGCATCAACTTAGCACTAAGCACATAACGCGTATATTTAGGGGTTCATACCCTCAACACAAAGTTTAGAAGTGTTACTTACCTCAAAAATCAAAATTCAATATCGAGCTAGCCAAGCGATACTCCAAAAATGTCATCCCCACATACCAACCTCTGAACGGCTCAAAACTAGTCAAAAGCAACTCAAGAACATCAAGTAATGCCAAAGGAAACAAACCTAATTGATAAAGGTCGAATCTTTAATCAAAAACCCAAAGTCAACCAAAAAGTAAAACCCGGGTCCGCACCTCGGAACCCGAAAAACTCACAAAATCCGACAAATCATTCAATTACGAGTCCAACCATACCAGTTTCACTCAAATCCGACTCTAAATCGATGCTCAAAACTCAAAAATTCATTTTATGAAAGTTTAGACAAAACTCCTAATTTCCCTTTTGAAATCATCAACCAAATTCCAACAACGAGGATAGGTTGATGAAATATAATCAAAACTGAGTAGAGAACACTTACCCGAATCCATATGATAAAAATCGCTTAAAAAATTGTCTAAATCCGAGCTCCATAGCTCCAAATAAGCAAAAATGACCGAAATCTCCGAAAAATAGAGTACTTATAATCACTTGGACAAATTAATGAACCGCGATCACGGAAATACCATCACGATCACGAAGAATAAATTTGCACTGCCCTAGAAAATTGCACTACGCGATCGCATCAACAACCTCGCAAACGCGATACACAAGGCTCACAACAAGTCCGAACATTCCAACTAGTCCCATAACATAACACAGACCTACTCGAGGCCTCAAATCACGCATAACAACATCAAAATGATAAATGCACCTCAAATCAAATATAATGAACTTTAAATCTTTCAACTTCCAAAACTCGTGCCGAAATATATCAAATCAACTCGGAATTGACTCAAATTTTGCACACAAGTCCCAAATGACATAACAAAACTATTTTGATTTTCGGAACCACAATCTGAACCCGATATCCTCAAAGTCAACTCCCGGTCAAGCTTATGAACATTTCGATCATTCAAAATTTTCAACTTTCGCCAATTAGCGCTGAGACCTTCCAGAAATATCCAAATCGAATTCCGGGCATATGCCGGAGTCCAAAATCACCATCCGGACCTAATAGAATCATCAAAACTCCGATATGAGGTCAATTACTAAAAATCAAACTTGGTCAACTCTTCCAACTTAAAGCTTCAAATATGAAATTCATTCTTCCAAATTAATTTCGAAACATTTGAAAACAAAAACCGATGATATACACAAGTCATAATACATTATATAGAGCTACTTATGCCCTCAAACTATCGAGCGAAGTGCAAATGCTTAAAATGACCGGTGGGATCGTTACATTCTCCCCCACTTAAACATGCGTTCGTCCTCAAACGTGCCAAGAGTCGTTCCAAAGCCATTGATTCACCGTGTAACCTTACCATGCACATAATCGGGGGTGATCCCATACCACCCTATTCCATATAGGCCTGACAACACAATATAACTGAAGATCATTACTTCAACCTTAGACCGTAAACCTTAGAATCTATTTTCCACATCCAGAATTGCTTGCAATACCCGAATCTCACACCTACACATTGTATAAGTTTGAACAAGTTGTATCAAACCATAACCATAACCTAAGATGTAATCACATGATATACCGCGTAACTCGCATACTCGTAGCAATAATTTTCGATCACAATAACTGCTCGAAACAAACCCGCACCCTAACCCTCCCACCGTTTTTCTTTCCCCAAGCAGTCCTCTCGTTGGAATCCTCCCAGGTAATCCCCCGTCGCTCAAAATTATTTTCCTTCGGTCTTCTTCACTTTCTCAAACGCTCCCAGCAGTGTTTTTAGTAGGATTAGTTAACTGTTGTTTTCTTTGTTTCTTTCTCTCTCTCTCTAGTTGTGTTGTTGGTTACGTGTGGGGTGATTAGTGATTTTTTTGGAATAGTGGAGCATATTTTGCTCCAAAAATAAAAAAAAATTGCTGGTAGTTATGCATAGTGAGGTGGAAAAAATATTATTCCCACGAACTCAATCTATTTGGGAAGGTGCACTATTGGCAAATTGAACTAATGAAGCTTAACAAAAGTTGTGCACATAAAGTGTTCGATGAATTGCCCGAATGAAATTTTTGGTGAGGTTTCGTGAATTCTGAATAGCTAACCTACCTCAAATAGTAATACGAACATCATATAAGTGTGGGATAGCCGTTGGGTGTCCTATGAACTACATTGTGCTCTTTCTAAGACAAGGGTCATCCGCGGCCAACATAGGCATAAATGAACTAGTCTTGTTTCTTGGATCTTTCCAGATACTATGGCCACCTCCAAGACACCTACAAGTAACCATGGTAAGAGTAAGCTACCCTCAGAGAAGCCTTCCAATAAAACTGGGGCACATGCTAAGTGTGCTACTGAGCTTCGTAGCAAGGAAAGGAACGATAGGGATGCACGGGAAAATTCTGAAGCACTACCACAGGAAGTGCATCACACACAACTATCTAGGTCGAGCGAAGTACCACTACCGATACATGATAGAGCTTCGAGGCCACCCAAGGCTAAGAAGCACAAGTTGGTTGACGTGCAAGGGTGAGGCAAAGCTTTAGTCGCTACGGAATCTGAGTCTGAGGAGGACCAGTCCGATTACAAGGAATATGTAGAAGTTTCTTTACCTGAGGGTGATGGTGGAATGCATGAACCAGTGGATGAATTGGTGTGGAATAAGAAGTTTGTCAGCAAGATGACATGGCTATGTTGGCATACACTTAGAGGAAAGCAAGTCAACCCAGCTTTGTTCGAGAGGCCGTTGAATTTTAAGGCTGTCAGAAAAGAGTTCTTGTCGATCAGGAAAATATTGAAAGGAATGGTTGGACATGTTTTGCTTAGGGACCCAAGGGTGGAGTCAAATGTGACACTTGTATAGGAATTATATGCTAATTGGGATATAGAAAAGGGTGATGATATCGTCTGGGTCCGCGGTCGTAAGATTGATATCTCTCCTAATGCAATCAATAAGTATTATCATATTCTATTCCAATCTCATGATGATTATTTATGGCAATTTAAGAATCCAGACCAGCACCGCATGTTGCAGCTAATGTGCGATCCACTGACAGAACCGTTGTGGACCAAAACCAGAAGTTTGGGAAAGGGATGCATGATTAGGGAAACTAGGACTTGGTTGAACTGGGTGAATAATAGGTTAATGCCGGTGACACATAAATCGATTGTCTACTAGGAGCATGTGTTCTTGGTATACACATTGATGGCAAATATACCCGTGAATCTTGGGGAGAGGATACGGAGTCAGATGCACTGAACACGAGGTAACCATCAACTCAAGCTTTACTTTGTACACACATTGACCGCACTCTTGGCCAAATATAAGTTAGCCAAACTTGGAGATGATATTCGAGTTGGCTCTGAAGGAGCATTGCATGATATCTGTGATGTGTCAGACCCAAATGAGGAGAGGTTCTAGAGAATCAGTAAGGATATGCGGTTCACAGCAATAGAGAGCGAGACACACCAGTTGAGACTGGAGTTAGAGGCTCGAGATCGCGCACTAGCTAATGCATCAGAGTCTAGGGAGCAGAGGTTGCAGTCTCATTTTGCACACTTGATTGCTGTCTTTGAAGATAATTTGCCGACCCGTTCTATTGGGGTGCAGACTGAGGTAGATGGGCCCTACATCGTTGAGTTGAGTGCTATTGATATCACTATTGCAGATGAGCCAAGACTGGACGTTATGGCTGTAGCGGGCATGGGGAATGCTGAGACTGAGGTTTCCCCGACGACGGAGGGCGAGCTGATTGATACAGTTTATATGCCTGGCATCACCTTAGATGATCCAGAACTTCTGGGGACCAATGTCCACACTCAGTCCTCACAACGACCCGAGTGATTTTGAGGGAGTTTCTGATACCCAATCTTATTTTGATCTTGCTTATTTGTATTCCTGTGATATTGTGCAATTGAGGACAGTGCACATTCTTAAGTGTAGGGTGGGGGTGTCAAGGCCTTAGTTTTTGTGGCATGTGCTTAATTTCTAGTGATACATATTGAACTGCATGATCACTCTTATAGCCATTGTAATTGTATAATTGTAGTAGTCTTTTTGTAGTGGCTTAATCCCAGGTTTTCTTTAAATCGCAGTTCTTTCCCGAGGATGCTAGTTTCTTGAACCGGGTAGTTTTAGGTAAAATTTGTAAAGAATGTGTACTTTTCCCGAAGATGGATGACCTAGACATCTTTATTGAGGGACTAAAGTCTAAAGAAAAATACAAAAAGATTTTCTTGTTGCTCTTTTATTTTGTTTTCTGGTGGAACTGATAATGGAATTGGAAGAAGCTTGAGTAATTTGTACTTTTGACATGTTTAATATCGAGTCTTAGGTATGGAGCATTTGAACTAAGTACTTTCTTCATTATCTCTATAATACATGCCTTGACAACATGTGTGGCTTTATTTTGATACCGAGGCTCATCTCTAGATTCTTGTGATTAATTTCCGTGTGTTGAAAGTTTATGATGACTGTGCCAGTGCTTTAACTCGAGTGTCATGTTCAAGCCTTCCTAAGTGAGTCATGTGCATTGTGTGAGGTGAGAATTTAGTGTAATTTGTTCCATCCTTGTGAGTCTAGAACTTGTCCCGTGTGTGAGTCAAAGCAAAATGATTAAGTCTTATAAGTTTGGGAAGTGATATAGGCTTTCTTTGATTGACTAGTTAGCCTATTTGCCTACCAATGATAATATTATCCGTAGTCAACCCTTTTGAGCCTATAGAACTTTTCTTTGGAAACCACATTACAAGCCAAATCCCCTTTGTTCTTAATCAAATCTTGTTGAACCATTACCTCCGAAAGCACTTAAGTAGCTAGAAGAGCAAATAAAGATATTGGGGAGATTTTGAGTGGATCCATAGGAAGGTCGAGAAGGTGAACTTGCGTAAAAAACAAAATGAATAACACCTCCATATATTTGTCTGGGATAGTAAATATCTATTTGTTGATGTGCTTAATGAGGAAGGGCCTAAATGTGTATGGTTTCATGGCAAGACATTGAATTGTTCATGACAAGGAGGTGCTTAAAAGTGAAGTGTAGTGTATTAAAGTGCTTAGGAGGGCCAGTCACTATTTTTATCAAATATATCCTACCCGTCCCTTAGCCTACATTATAATCTATAAACTCCTACTTGATCCTAGATTTTACAAGCTTAAATTTGTAGAGACTTACATTACAGGCAAGCCTATGGTATTAACTTGGGTGGCATAAGAGTTTCTTTATGAGAGTGAGCAAATTCATTCGATTTGAGAGTCCTTAAATTATACTTAAACTTATATTTTAGTGTGTGGAATACTTTCTCTCTATGTTTGTTGGTGAGGGCACATGATTTGCAAAGGATTGGTAGAGACCTTGATTTTTGGGTAGGCACACGGAGTTAGTCATAATCTGGAAGGCATTAGAGTCATGTTTCGAGGCGATGATGTTAGAAAGAGCCACATGAGTATTTTAAATGTTCTTGACATGAGTTTAAAACTTGAGGAAAGGTATGAAGAGTACATATGATGGGATCTAAGCGTTGATATAAACCATTTTCATTGGTGCGATGCTTTGAGTATGTTTTGAAAGGTGTTTTTTTCTTTTGTGTTTACTTTTGAGTTGCTCGTGGACGAGCAAGAAATTAAGTGTGGGGTGGTGATAAAGGATGAAAAGTGCATGTTTTGAGTGTGTTTATGTGTTATTTAGTGTGTGAATTGCGGGAGTTCACATCGTTTTTGAAGTAAAAATATGCTCATTACATGTGTCTTATGTGTAGGGATATACTTGCATGGAAAATGATCAAATGGAAGAAAAATTGGTGAACAAAGAGCTGAAGAGAAAAGTCCCGGACAGCGAAGCGAGGTTCACTTCGCCAGACCGGGAGCAAATCAGAAGAAATCAGGAAGTCCCAGACAGCATAGTGAGGGTCATCTCACCAGACCGGGACCTGAGCAGAACTTTTCCAATCCGAACTAGGAGAAGGAATTTCAGCCCAACCCCACCCTAAACCATATAAATATGAGAGTTAGCCACTTTTTGAAGGGACACAATACTTTGGGAGGCAAGAACATACAAGGAGCAAGACGTGGAATTCTTCTATGAGTTTTTCATCTTCTTCTTCTTATTTCCATTGTTGGTTATGACTTTCTATATTGTAATCATGCATAGTATTATGAGTAGCTAAACCCATCATCTAGGGTTGATGGAACCAATTTTTGGATGAAGTCTTGATTTCATTTGATATAATTAATCCGTTTTAACTCTTTAATTGTTCAACTATGTGTTTCTTGTGGTTAATTGAAGGGCCCTCGATTAATCGTGTCTAGTTATCTTGTGTTGCTTGAGTGAGAAAACTTGATTAGATTGTTTTGAACAATGTCACTTTCGAGTAAGTTAAGAGATTAATTACTTGAATTTAAAAGCGGGATTAGAGATAACGATGCTTTGGCGTGTCATTTATGAGTTGTACGAAATGTCAGCTAGAGTAGTTCGAGAGAATAATCTAGTAGATTATCATAATTGATTGAGAGATAATTGCGGTAAATAAGAACTCATAATCTTTGGAGAATATTGCGGTGAGATTATAGCTAACGTGTCAGGAATTAATCCGACAATTGGGGAAATCATAAAACCTATATCCTTTTATCCTTGATTTCAACTTCATTCTTGCTCATTGATAGTTTTTATTTCCATTTCCCCTTAGTTAAATATTTTTTGTCAATTCTCAAATCAAATCTTGAACTCTAAAAAATGTCTGAGCTTATCATTGGTGATACTAAAAGTTGTAGCGAATCAGTTAGTTCCCTATGGGATTTGACTCCGGACTCTTGAACCGGATTATTTTTGCAGCGACTGCTTAGTCCTTTTTTATAAGGCATAGTTGGGCGTGATCACTAGTCCATGCTCTTGTTCACTGCGATCGCGTGAGGGTAACCACGGTCGCGTAGCTTCGATAAAGCAGTGCTTCGCGATCGCATAGATTATATCGCGTTCACGTATAAGTTTTTTGAGCTATTGGTAATTTGGTTCTTCGCGATCGCGAATGAATATCTGCGATCGCTTAGTGATAATGGGCAGCAACTTAAGTTTCAAAATCGAAGGTTTATTTCTGTAATTACTCAGTCGGTCGTTCTGTGAGATTAGCCCTGTTTCTGCTGTTTCGGCTTTGTCATGTGTTGTTTAACCTAATTATGTTGTGTTGGGTCGTTGGTTCGGGTTCAGAGTGGTCGTGGTGAGAAAAGAGACACTTAGTCTCTTAATTTGGCCTTATGGTTAGAAAAGTCAACTGAAGTTGACTATTAAGTAAACGACCTCGGACTGTGGATTTTATAGCCCGGATAGCTTCGTTAGGTGATTTAGGAATTAGGAGTGTATTCAGAATGTGGTTTTGATGTCCGGAGTAGAATTAGGCTTGAAATGGCGAAATTGAGTTTTTGGTGATTTTCGGTCGGCAGTGGAAAATTAGCTTGTAAAATCCCGACCGGTCGTTTTGCGTTATCGGAACCCGTTCCCCTAAATGAAACTTCCCATAAGGGCTTATTGTGATTTATGACTTGCGGGGGCGGGTGGTCCCGGATTCAGAAGTGTTTAGAGCAATATTGGAACACTTGGTTCCTTCAAGTTGGCCTTTAAGGCCAAGTTTGACTTCGGTCAATAGTTTGAGTAAATGACCTCGGAATCGAGTTTCTATCATTTTGGTAGCTTTGTATGATGATTTTGGACTTTGGCGTATGTTCGGAATGGATTTTGGATGATCCGGGAGCGTTTCGGCACCCAATATCGAAATAAGAGTTTCCTTAAGTTCATATTGTGGTTTGGGACGTGTTTTTATGTTATCCAAGTCCGAATGGAATTCCGAGACTGGGAATAGTTCCGTTATGTCATTTATGACTTGCCTACAAAATTTGGTGTCATTTTGAGTAGTATAGGTCGGTTCGGCGCATTGTTAGCGAATTCAAGAAACTTAAAGTTCCTAAGTTTGGTTCTAGGGGTTTTGAGGTGTGATTTTGAGTTTTAACGTTGTTTTGGGTGTTCCGAAGGCTCAAGCGAGTACGTATTATGATTTGGGACTTGTTGGTATATTTATATGGGGGCTCGGGTGGGCCCAGGTGCCTTTTGGGCACCAAACGAGGCCAAAACCCAGTTGAAGCAGTTGCTGGTGCACTTGATCTGGTGTGACCGCAGATGCGGTTGCCCAGTCGCAGGTGCGAGCCCCAGGTGGGTTTCCAGTTCTCGCAGGTGCGGGCCCTTTCCCCCAGGTGCGAAGCCGCAGGTGAGAGCCCAGGCTCTTGTCCCATTTTTCGCAGGTGCGATCTATTGCTCGCAGGTGCGGTCTTCTAGTTGCAGGTGCGGAAACCCCTGTAGGAAGTAAGGTCTTTAAATGCGGGATTATCCCATTTTCACTCCATTTTCTTCCACCATAGACGATGACTTCTATCCTACAGTTAGTTAATGGATGAATTCCTAGTTGNGGGGTTGGATTTTGGGATTTCTTCAAGAATGATGAATTTGACTAAGTAGTAGGAGAATTCCATGCTTTGAGTATAATTTGATATATTTACGTAACGTTTGATTAGTTTCGAGTCCTTGGGTGACGAGTTCGGAGTTTCGGGCGCATTCATGACCCGGGGAGTAGGTTCGACACGAGGTGAGTCTCCTTTCTAACCTTGTAAGAGGGAACTGTCCCCCTAGGTGATTTAAATGGCTATTGCTAATGTTTGTGGGGGGATACGTACGCACAAACTGACAAGAATCCGTACGTAGCGACTATTATTGTTATGTCTGGGTAGTTAGGCCTACACCATGCCTTGTGTTT
>ML411662.1:2049-65249 GCA_005239525.1 Nicotiana knightiana | reverse complement strand
AGGAAAGGGTCATAGATACGTGTGGTATCCTTGTAAGTAGGGAGTAGTAGAAAAGCACTTTTACCAATCTCAACACAAAGCAATAATGGTCAAGAAAAAGCAACCCCCAACTCAATGAATTTAACATGCATACAGAGTCAGCTCAGTCCCCATTCTGATGATGGCCGCTTTGGCCGCCAAACAACACAAAGTCACAAACTCAAAACAAACAACACTTCTTCCTCCTGCTCACCTTCTATGACCCTTTCCTTTTCCTCTTCTTAAAATCCCCTCTTACCCATTTTCTGAACTTTCTCTCTTTTGCATTCGGTGAAAAAGTATAGACTTTCTTGTTATTCGTTCCTTTTGCTGTGTAAAAAACAACCCATTTTGAAGAAGAGAAAAGGGTGTCTTAAAGTCTTGATTTCTTATAAAAATGGGAAGCAAATGGGCTAAAGTGAAGCTGGCTTTAGGTTTGAATCTTTGTACTTATATTCCAAGAACACTTGATAATGATGATGATGAAGAGGATACTTCTTCCTCTGTTTCTGAGCCTGAGAATAACTCCGCCGCCGCCCTTATCTCGCCGGCGACGGATGACATTCAACGTGCTCCTCCGGCCACGGTACCTCATGGGTCGAAGTTGTCCAAGAGCTTTAGTAGATCTTCTAAGGTATATTTTTAGTTTTTTGTTTTTAAAGCTTTTTTGGTAAGTTTTAGAATTCTAGTATTTGGTTGGTGAGTAATACATGAATTCTTAAAATGGAATTTTCTTGGCTTTTTATCAGTATGCAGATTTGTTTGGTAGGTCGGAAAATTTGGAAAGTGATGAGTAATATTGGGAATTAATTTGTTTTGGAGCTGAGTAAAGAAGATATCTTATCAATCTAGTTGTAGCAGTTTTTGGTTGGAGTTACTTTTGCTTCTCTATTCTTCTATATATGTCACGGGGAGTTGATTGTCAATATAATGTGGCAATCCCCTATTTTCCTTTGGTGGATTTTGATTACTGCTGTCTACCTTTTTATGATTGGTGAATGGTGATGATTCATGGTACCCAAGTACTTAATCTTTCATATTAACTAAATTCTTGGAGTGAGTAACTAAATTCTTAGACAAGGTGGGTTGCTCCGATGGTAAGCACCCTCCACTTCCAACCAAGAGGTCGTGAGTTTGAGTCACCCAAGAGCACGGTGGGGAGTTCTTGGAGGGAAGGATGCCGAGGATCTATTGGAAATAGCCTCTTTACCCCAGGGTAGGGGTAAGGTCTGCGTACACACTACCCTCCCCAGACCCCACTTGTGGGATTATACTAGGTTGTTTTTGTTGTTGTTGTTGTTGTTGTTGTTGTTGTAGTAACAAAAAAACAGAAGAAATGGAATGGTTAATACTAGATAGTTTTAAAAGTCTACCATAATGTTATTTTGTGTTTGTTATATTTGACTTCAAAAATGTTGATGCTTCCCCCTTTAGTTGATTGGAAAAAATGCACAGTCGTCATTGTAGGTATAGTTTGAACTCTTTTTCAGTCTTGTAGCATATTGATTTAGGTGTTTTCTGTTGATAAATCACTCACATGATAAGTCTATTCAATTTTTTAACATTACTAAAAGGGCAGCCCGGTGCACTAAGCTTCCGCTATGCGCCGGGTCCGGGGAAAGGCCGGACTACAAGGGTCTTTTGAACGCAACCCTACCCTGTATTTCTGCAAGAGGTTGATTTAACATTACTAACTTGAGAATTTTTTCTTGTGTTTACTTCATAATTTTTCAAGTAGAGAAAAGTGAAGAGATCGACTATTTTGAGCTCTTGCATGTGATTTGTTCGTAAAAGCCCCTTTTGCAAGCACATGACTCGTTATACCATCTCATAGATTTTCTTTTTAATAACTCGGAAAGAAAGGTGGTCGTTCACCAGCTTGCTTGTTGAACATCTGAAAAAACATATCCACATTTTTCCCATTTGGCCATGTTGGCGATCAGTTTCCATCCTTTCTTTACAATTTATGATTTCTCAAAGTGTAAAATGAACGCGTCCAAGGCCTGCATTTACTATTTGGGTCCTTTTCAGGATCTTTTTTTATTTTCTTCCTCTAATAGAGGCAGTTTACATATCTTGGACAATTCGAAAGGTGGCTTTTTCTGCAACTTTTTTGTAGACTCTTCGTCTTAAAGTTTGCACATTTATCCCAACCAAGAAAAGAAGCAGGAAAGTTGCCTTCATGAACTCTTTTTTCCCCCTTATCTCAGTGACTCATGTGTTATTTTACTTCTGGGATTGCCATTCTATTTTCTCTTGAGAGCTTTCTTGGTGTCCGAAGTTGATTCTATTTTGCATCCTGTCTGCTTTACCAATTCAATAACAATTCTTTTCTTGTGTTTCTCTTTAGCGCAGTTTGGGTCATTGACGGGGCCATAGATCTATTTTGTGGCTGCTGAAAGTGGCATAAGGGAACAAAGTTTTGATTAATAGGGATGCTAATCATATTCTTAATAAGATCATGGATGGCCATCTTTTCTTCATCTTGTTATTTTAGATGCCTTATGTTACTGTTGCTATGTCCTCAAGCTTCTTTAAAACTGATCATATAATCCATTTTTGATTGTGAAATGTGCTTTTAACCCAACTAATGTGATGTACAAATGGCGACTCTTTATTTCTCGAAGAGATTAATAAGTCTAAGCACAAGTTGCAGTTTTTTTTTAAATTTCTTTTCTGTTGGTTATCTTATATAGAGCACTTTGACCAAATCCCCTATATTTAAATGTGAGCCCTTTTAGGATTACTATTTGTCTGGTAAACCAGTAGTGTTCAGTATGGGGCAGTGTATGGTTCTCTCCAGGCTTAATTTTGTTCTTATGACATTGAAAATTTTATTGGCATTTCTTCGTCTTCTAGGACTTTAGTGTATTACTGTAATAGTTGCAGAACTAAAAATATTAGTTTATGCATATCTACTGCAGTCTTTGCCTCATATTGTCATCGTTCTTTGCGTTTTAGTATGCAATGCATTTTTTCCGATTGTACCTTTTCCCACAATTTATGCTATCTCATGTCATTAAATTGTTTTCTCTTATCTCACCAGTTAGTAGTTTCAACTTGCAGAGAACGTGCTCTATATGTTTGGCTTCAATGAAGCAAGGGGATGGTCATGCGATATTTACTGCTGAATGTTCACATTCATTTCACTTCAAGTGTATTGTTTCAAATGTAAAACATGGAAACCAAATTTGCCCAGTTTGCAGGGCAAAGTGGAAAGAAATCCCTGTTCATTTTCCTAGCCTGGATACTCCCCTTGGGAGGGCTAGAATCAATCCTGTAGACTGGCCCCAAAATAATGCATTAACGACAGTAGCACATCGTCCACCAGTAAGTCGTCCAACCCCCAATCGGCATATTTCACCATTATTTCAGGCTCCTGAGCCTGCCATCTTTAATGATGATGAACCTGTGGGTCAACAAGTTGATTCTACTGACAAAAGTGCTTCACATGAGAGTTCAATAGACGCTTGTGACAGCAGAGCTGTAAAGATTGAAACTTTTCCAAAGGTTCCTGCTGTCCCAAGGTCTATACCTGCAAATAATTTCTCTGTATTAGTTCATCTCAAAGCTCCTGGTTCGGTTTCGGTTCAAGATCCCTGCAGAAACCAGGCTAATTTGCCCAAAGTATCCCATACGCCTCGTGCCCCTGTTGACCTTGTGACAGTTATTGATGTCAGTGGAAGTATGGCTGGCACCAAACTTGCACTACTAAAACGAGCTATGGGTTTTGTGATACAGAATCTTGGTCCCAGTGATAGATTGGCGGTAATTGCCTTCTCTTCAACAGCTCGCCGCCTCTTCCCCCTTCGTCGGATGTCTGAAACAGGACGGCAACAAGCACTACAAGCTGTAAACTCCTTAGTTGCAAATGGAGGAACCAATATTGCTGAAGGCTTGAGAAAGGGTGCCAAAATAATGGAAGACCGCAGGGAAAAGAACCCGGTTGCTAGTATAATTCTGTTGTCTGATGGTCAGGACACATATACAGTCAGTAATCATGGTAATAGTAACCAGCAGCAACCCAATTACAAGTTGCTTCTTCCCTTGTCTATTCACAGGGGAGACAGTTCAGGGTTTAAAATTCCAGTGCATGCTTTTGGGTTTGGTGTGGATCATGATGCTTCATCAATGCATTCGATATCAGAGATTTCAGGAGGGACCTTTTCTTTTATTGAGACAGAAGGTATAATACAGGATGCATTTGCTCAATGCATTGGGGGGCTCCTCAGTGTTGTAGTTAAGGATCTGCAGGTAAATATCGAGTGTCTTCAAACAGGAGTCCAGCTTGGCTCTTTGAAAGCTGGAAGCTATCCAAACCGTTTAATGTCTGATAGACGGATGGGATCAATTGATGTTGGAGATCTATATGCAGATGAAGAAAGGGACTTTCTGGTTTCACTCAATATCCCCGCCGAATCATTGAGCCCAGAAACTTCACTTTTGAAGGTTAAGTGTGTCTATGTGGATCCTTTGACAAAACAAACAGTTATCCTCAGAAGTGAAGAACTTAAAATAGAGAGACCTGAAAAGGTTGTACAAGAGCGTGTTTCAATCGAAGTGGACAGGCAGCAGAACAGACTCCGAGCAGCTGAAGCAATGGCTCAGGCGCGAACAGCTGCTGAAAAAGGAGACCTGGTTGGTGCAAGTTCTATCCTAGAAAACTGCCAAAAGTTGTTGGCTGAGTCAGTGTCGGCTAAATCTCAAGACCGGCTCTGTATTGCACTTGATGCTGAGCTCAAGGAGATGCAAGAGAGAATGGCAAGCAGACATGTATATGAAGCATCAGGAAGGGCGTATATATTGTCTGGACTAAGCTCGCATTCATGGCAGAGAGCAACAGCACGAGGTGACTCTACAGATGGATCAAGTCTTGTCCAAGCCTATCAAACCCCATCAATGGTAGAGATGGTAACTCGCTCTCAGGCTACATTACTTGATGGCCCATCTGCTCAGAGATATGTTCGACCGGTATGGTCATTAGCATCCCAGCCGAAACCGAGGTAACAGTACATAACCAGGGAGGGTTTCTAATCATAAGAGGTTACAAATGTACTCCATTTATCTTTTAGTATAATTAGATTTGGGATGGAACTAGAGAGAAGTTTTTGTATGTCAATATATTCCTATCTAATCTTGTAAAGGAATAAACTTTAGTCAAGGGGGAATGGTAAGAGTAAAATATAAATTTGGGAAAAGTGGGAGGATGGACTAGTTAGGTTATGGCTTTTTTGTTATCTTACATTTGATGCTTTTCTTTAGAATTTTGCAGTTGTGGTGGGTGATGTACATAGGGAAAGATTTGTCTCAGGGAAAAATGAGTATAAGTGTATGGGATCTACCTTGTGAAATGTCATCTATATATATGTGTGATCCCACAAAAATTGAGTATTTTTTGCATGGCTTCTTGAATTGTTCCTTTAGCTAGCTTTTGTTTTCCTCTTCTTTTCTCTAGCTGTATGTAAATCAGTTGTCTGGAAAGTTTCCTCTTTTAATCAAGATTTTCCATAAGGACTTTTTCTTTTATTTCTTTATAAACAGAGCTGGGGTATGGGAAGGGAGGGGGGAGGATAAGACGGAGCAGAGATTGAGTTGAAAGTTTGAATTTTGCAAAAAAGCTATGTCAAAAAGGAGAAAAGCTAAGTTAAAAAGGATTAAAGGGGAAAAAAGAAACAATTCATGACATGACAGAGTAATATGACATTGAGAGAAGTTTGTCCTGAGGCTGCATGGTTTTATAGGTTAAAAGTCAAAAAGAAACAATCTTTACAATTTATGTAATCAATAGATGCACTATCTTTTTTTTTTTCCTTCCAATATAATCTGTGGCACATTGGCTTTATACTCCCAACTTTATAGTAAAGTACCTTATTAAAAGGCTCAAAGGATGTTAGCCATGTCCTAAATTTACCACTCCCAAGAAAATTCTTCTTAGGGAATCTGAACCTTCCTACTTTTATTTATTTGTTTATTTATTTATTTATATGGTAACACCCACAACAAATCTCCCAAAACACGTCTTCAATTAATATGGTCCTTCGTTATGCTAGGCTATTCCTCTCTCACCAATGTAAAACCTGCATAATTCCAATCAATATCACTGTTATAAGCATCCCATCTTAAGCTTCACTTTCGTGATCTCCTAAAATTATGACTTGTGCACAATTTGAGATATCTTGAAATCAAACAAGAAAATGGATAAGACTAGTATGCCCCATTTTGAATACTGTATCGTCCTGGAATCAAAAAATTATGTATGTATGTATGTATGTTGCAATTCACGTTTACATTCTCATCCACCGAATATAAAAGCCCAAAATTGGACCTACATTCAGCCTGCTTAGAGCTCTGCATATACAACTAAAAGCATAGCATACACAATGCAATGCAACAACCGATCAAAAAAAATTTCACCAGTTATGGAAACGACTCTGCAAAAGAGAATCTCAACGAGCTGCAAAATTATAGCACAAGAATATCCTTTAAGTTGTTTTATGCGCTTTCCTTGGGCTTAGGGATTTTTTTATATTCATAATCATTAATATCCACCTTCTCCTGCAAAGCCTGCAAAGGACAATAGGCATCAAGGTAAGCTTAAGAAAGGAATTCAACACATGCATACTTGAGGAGAATACTTGTACCTTTAGTTCTTCCTCCAAGTTAATCTTTTTGGGGTTATATGCATTGACAGGTCCAGCCCTGGAAAGAGCTTTTCTTGTTTCGATGATTTCCCACTCTTGATCGTCCTTTACTTTAGCAATATCCTTGCTGAACTACACAATTTTTGCACCACTTAGTCTTAAACCAGGCCAGAAAGAAGGGGACAACACCTCAAAAGACATTCATGAGGCCCGACATATGGCATGAGAAAAGGAATTTTGCCTATCTGTAAACTGAGGGGTGGGCATGAACCACAGAGTTGCACCCAGTGAGGGGTAAGAGATGGCTTATTTTACAGTCTGGCCCTCATATTGGCCCGTAGACTTGGGCGGACTGAAATAGCCCATTAAAATTAAGGGCTGCACTTGAGCTAAAGAAATTTAATCTAGCATGATGCTATTAGTTAGTAGCACTAATGAACTATAGTAAGTTGTTATTGCATTAGCAATACACATACATATCATCATCACCAAATTGATCCAGAAGACAAAAGCACTATAACATCAGAGTGTGAAAAGATAAAAGTACGATAATACAAAACAAGAAGATATACATGGAATTTAGGTCAAAAAAGAAAGTGAATTTTTCAACTTGAATTATTGTCAAACTTTTTCTGCACCATCAATATACTTTTACCTTTTGACTTATTACATTTTGCTTTGGCATTTGTCATACTTCAATGATGATTCTCCTCCAAATATTAGTTATTTAAATAAGGTAATGAATTTCATAGAAGACATCAGGAAGATGCAAAAATTACAATGCAAGATAAAAATATAAAGACAATGTTAGCTCTATTACAAAAGGTCTAACCTAAAGTTAAGGAGCTAACAAAGTCCAAAAAAGTTACTGGGGAATTAACAGGGTAAAAGCTAACTTCAACCATATTCAGTTACCTTTTACAGTGTAAACTATACAGGGTAAATGTATGTTAGTTAGTGTTGTTCCCTGTTGATAGCAATATTAATTATAAATCTAATGGACCATAAATAATTCATATTCCAACGCTATTACGAAATATAAGGGTCTGGGATACTTGAGGTTTCTTAGACAAGCTAAGGAGTATGTTTATATTCCTGCAAATTTAACTGTCTGTTTGCATGTTTGATTGTCTAGAATGGGCAGTTTAGTCCTTTGAATATTGGAGTCACAAAATTGAGGAAAGATTCAGTAGTCCCTCTAAAGGGTGCTACCATTAGCCCCATTATACATGGCTCCGTCCTCTGAATTTGTAGTATTGACGAAATAACAGTCAGGAATCAGAATGGCAGGAAGAGTGAAAACGTATTACCATTACATGAGATGATAATGAAAAGAGTTCTCCATGCCTTTTAATTCTCTTTAGTTCTTGATATTATTACTCTTTCCCACAAAGATCATGCCATTATATGAGATAAAGTCAAAATGAACGACAGAGAAAATAAAAGAGAGAAAAAGTTGTAGTAATAGGTAAGACATTGTTGTGCTTATCATCAGCTGCAATAGCTTCTTTCTTCCACTCATTATGACTCTTAATGCTTTGATATATGTAAAATCCTACCAAGCACAATAAGATCTACCCATGAACCACTACGAATCATCAATACACTGCCCTTAATTATTTCACGAATAGGCAGCACTGATCCAAAGGTAAAGCAAGCACAACTTGCAAGTTGTCCAGGTGGAAGGTGATTTGAATAGGCGAGATATCATAAGCTAGTAGCTACACATGATATAGTGTAACTGCTTAACTCTATTAGCAATACTAAGATAAGTCATCTTACACATTTTGAAGGTTAGAACTTCTCATAATAATATGCAACTAAATTTATTTATTTATTTTATAATTGTAGTATCCTGGCCAGCTCGCGTGTATCTCGACTAAGTCCACGGGATACCTGTTAACTGCCACTAGCACAAGTACCGGGTAACTCTGTCCACTACGGCTTGGACAGATGGAAAGAAACCACCGAGTGCTTTTACCTCCACTTGGATTTGAACCTGAGACCACATGGTTCTCAACCCACTTCGTTGACCACTAAGCCGCTCACATGGGTGCAGCAAGTAAATCTTATCTACAAAAATCCACAGCGCAAGAACACAAAAAGACCAAAGAAAAAAATCACCATGGATGCCATTCCACTCATCAATCATTCAGGATGAACCTTTTTTTTTTTGGGAAAAATCTCACTACACATGGTAGAGTATCATTGACCCTAAACCTTTAGCGGTTTCGCAATCCCATGCCCCCTAGGGACTTGAAGCTACATATGAGTCTGCAGTATCTAAGACCCATATCGATTAACATGTAAAGGTCCTCTCCATCTGACTTCCTCAACATATGAACTCAGATGTCTAAGAATTACCCAAAAATAAATAAAAATTACCACATTTTAGCTACTGCCGAGGAAGCAGCAACTAGGAAAGCTTTGAGAACTCAGAGAAAAAAAGGCATCAAAAGGAAAAGCAAAGAACTACGACTTAGATATACAATACAAGAAAATCAAAACAAAGCAAAGAAAATGGAATCCAAGTTCAAACTTGCGATTGCAGATAGTCATAAAAGGACTAGTTGGAATACTTTTTAAAACATGAAAATATGACCCTGCAAAGAGCCTCCACTGTAGCAGAACGGTAGACAAGGTAAACAAGGACAAATTACATAAAACAGACAAACCCCCTTAACCAACATGTTTTCTGAGCTAAGCTCAAACACTTGCCAGGATTGTTGGTAATGACTCTTACATAACCAATGGTAAGGCAAACTATTTTTAGTTGTAGGATTTCATAACCGTGGCAACCGAAAGGCAGGACATGCAAATACTTAGAATAGGTTATGTCAGTTTGTAAGAGTTACATGAACTTCAATTAAGTAGTTTGACATTAAGTATAACTAACCTGCCTTGCAGAAGTTGGCTAAGACCAATAGATCCAAGCACCGTTAGTGAGATCATAGGAAGTCCATATATCATAAATGGTGACTTCCTTCCCAATCTTTTGTATGATGAAGTTGGGTTTTGAACCTTGGAAGCAGAGGAGACTGCACGCTCATTAGCTTTATTAAGCTGACTCATCATGGTCTGAGCAGTTGTCATTGGTATATGTCAGGAGGTCCCCTTCTTCACAATCTCCAACTAAGCAAGAAGTTTATAATAATCAATCAAATATTTCCGCTATTTCCTAATCAAAACATGGACTTCCTCTGTTCACAAATTAAAAGGTCCCCCCCCCCCACAATTGAGAATTAACAAACACAAAATTTAGCACAGCTCGGCCATCAAACTCCATTGGAATTTATTTGCAAAAGAATGTAACGCCACCCCACTATACATTTTTGACATCATCTTCCACAGTAAACATTGAAGAACTAACACTATACCCATTTCAGAATTTGACCATCAGNCAAAATAAAAGGGCCCCCCCCCCCCACAATTGAGAATTAACAAACACAAAATTTAGCACAGCTCGGCCATCAAACTCCATTGGAATTTATTTGCAAAAGAATGTAACGCCACCCCACTATACATTTTTGACATCATCTTCCACAGTAAACATTGAAGAACTAACACTATACCCATTTCAGAATTTGACCATCAGCTTCTATACTACTTTGGTCCTACTTATTTAATGGGTTCAAGGCGCACTTCGGAGAAAATAGTAACAGGGGCTTAAAGCAAAAGCAAATATAATCAAATAGTTTCTAGAAAGGGCACACAAAGTCGGTGCTTTCTAAGACCAGAATGCAAAACTTGCATATATTTCAAATGATTCAATTTAACACTGCAAAACAGTATCAAAGTTTATGCAATTTTATTGACAGAAACAAAACGGGAACTTTCTACAGTTCATGCAACGAGATAAAGAAAACTGAAAACGAATAGGAAAGGCATGGTGGGTGTGTTCGGGGGAGGGACAACGGCGAATATAGGATTTGGAGGTTCCGGGTGCCACATTGCTTTGAACATAAACATGTTGTCATACATGTCGAAATAAAGTATACATTTGGTCGGTGATCCTAGGTTCCGTTATTTGCCTTTTCGCTTTATATAGACAAATCTACCTATGTAGTAGCTATTACGACAACCTAAAGCAAATAAACTTTCTATAATATTGCTAATATCATAAAAATATATCATTCAGTTACAATTTGGGAAAAAATGACCTTGAATATTAGAACTAATTTGATCTTATCTAACAATTAGTGAACCCTGCATATACTATAGATACATTTACATCAATACAGTGACCACTACTCAATTGAGATGACCAAGACCTAAAGGCCGTAAGAGAAACTAAAGTATATGGAGAAGGCAGAAACAAACAAATCAAACAACAGAAACTAAAGCAGAAGAACAAGTAAATATAAACGGTGAGATACCATACCAAACAAAAGGGTCAGAGGGTATAATCGAGTCCGAGATCGAAGACAACCAAACAAGGTAGGGCAGGCAGGTGGCACACGGCTGAAAGGGAGGTTGATTTGCCGATGGCGGTGGAGGATTATCTTTGACAGATTCTGGGAAAGAAAAGCACGAGAAAATAAATATTCTTTTCTTTCGTCAGAAATGAAATACTTAGTAATTACTTTAAAAAAATAAAAAAGATCTTTTTTTTGGTCATGTCCGCTTTACATGATATATTTCTTTTTTTTAGTTTGTTCTTAAATAAATAATATATTTCTATTTACAAAAATATTTAATCTTAGCATTCCAATATTAATAACATGATTTGCTGGGACCAACCAGATATAAAAGTTTATTGTTTTATAGAGAATAAATAAAACTCTTATCAACACCGTACAAAATAATAATTTTGATACTTCGTAGACTGCACTATATATTTGATTTACATATGAAAAGTCTTTTTTAATTTTTCAAACTCAATATCCAGTTAAACGTATTTAAATCAAACATGTTTACATAAAGGTTGAATGGCCTAAATAGCACATGTACTTGTGCCACTTTGTCATGTCAGTCTCCAAATTTAAAAGTTTGCCAATTAAACACTTACACTCATATAAACCGTGAATAATAAACGCTTATGACAGGAGGCTACCGGTGCGTGCAATACAAACGCCTACACGTTGGACACGACGTCAATAAAATTTGACCACATAAGCTCCAAGTCACTTATTATGATCACATAGAAAAATAAAACGGGAAAGGATTATTTACCCCTCCCCCCAAACCCATTTTCCCCCTCATTTTACAATTACCTGCGTAGTTAAGGCTAAGAAAGTATCGAACAACAGTGAGTCTCTCCTCTCTTCTCCGTCATTGTTGCCGGCATTTTTATCATCGCAGTTGTTATCCAAGTTTGTGGAGGTAAGTTTCTTCATCTGTTCTTCATATCTTATTTTATTGATCTTCATTTCCCTCAATATATGAGGTTTTTGCGTTGTTTAGGGTTTTTAGGGAAAGGCTGGGTTAGGTTGTAATTGTTGTTTAATTTTCCTCAATATATGGGGCTTTTATTGTGTTTCGTTACATGTTGGAGTGAAACCCCTTTTTTAATATAGTGTTATGCATGTAATGGCAAATTTGGTTATTCTGTTTAGTTTTTGGGTTTTTTTTGTCAAAGTAGAATTTCATCTTAGGTTTATACATTTTTTTGGTGAAGTTTGTTGGGTCTCCTTCTTGTTAGTGGTCCACCCGAGTATTTCTGAATATTATAGATTATTGTGGGGACGAAAAAGAAATCTTGGAAGCTTTTTTACTTAAAAATCTGTCTTTTTGTTTTTTTTGTTTATGGAGTTGTGTAAAGGTGCAACTTTTGATAACAAATAGTCATTGATAACACTTTTTTTTTCTTGTTACTTTGCAGGTACGAGAAGAAAATGGCTTCAAGCCTAGCTAACATACAAATCTACCACAGTGGTAATTTTGTATCGGACCCTGACCTAAGGTATGCAAAATGGACTACCTTGTCCTCAATTAGCTACAGTTGATATTGATGAGCTGCATATTATGTTGTTTTACAAGTTTGCTAGGGACTTAGGATTTTCAGAAGTTGATTTATTTGGATACAAAGTTAACAAAAGGGGTGGCTATTACATTTTAAAAACAGATGTTGATGTGTTAAAGTTTCTTAATACATTGAAAGGTGGTGACTTTGTTGATGTTTGTATTGTCCATAAAATTAGTGATCATATTCTTGTTGAGGACATACTGAACTTGACCCCACTATACAAGCACATGAGCATGACAGTAGGTTAAATGTTAGGATTGATGTGTCACCTCCCAACAATAATATAAATAGGACTGAAAATGACAAAGATAAGGGTAAGGGGCAAATATAAATGGAGAGATAGAATAATCAAATGAAGGTGAAGGTAATAACTTCTCATCCTATCACCTTCAAACAACAGAATCTGATTTTGATTAGGACTTTGATTATTCTGATTCATCTGACTCACTATTTGATATAGATGAGAACATTGAAGAGTTTAGTGATTTGGAAGATGACTTAGCTGAAATTAGACAGTCTAAAATCAACAAAAAGAAAGATGATCAAGTGAATGTATATGAGATATCATCTCGTCCAGTTGGTATAGATTCTGGTTTTGAAGATATGCATAAGAACAAAAAGGGAAAATATGAAGGGAAACTAGGAGGGGATGGCCAGTATTTTGATAGCTCAGATCCAGGTAGTGAGTGTAGTGACTATGAAAGAGAACTTGTTGGCCCCTGATGAAGTAAGGGATGCACCGGCTAGGAATCCAAGTAAGAAGATCTACTTTGACACAAGTTGTAAAAAAATATTATTTGAACTACATATGATATTTGAGAATGTTGTACAGTTTAGGGAGGCAATGCAGACCTATTCTATTCATAAAAGTGTGAATCTTAAGTTGAAACCTAATGAGAGGGAAAGGGTTAAGACAAACTGCACAAATAAAGATTGTCAATGGCATATTCTTGGCAGCATAGAAGGTAGCACCAGGAATTTTAGGGTGATTACATACTACCCTGTCCACAAATGCTACAAAAAGACAAGGAACAAGATGTTTAACCCATCATCGATTGTAAAGAACTTCAAAGACAAAATAATTAGTGAGCCTCAAATTAAGCTTCATCAAATTCAAGCCTTAATTAGGAAAATATATGGTATGTATGTGAGTAAAACTTCCTGCAAAAGAGCAAAAATGATAGTTATGAAGGAGAATATGGGTACTGATGTAGTGATAAGGACATCTAAGAATGCAGGACCTGGCAGGAGGTGTTTATGGACATTTATGTCTGTCTTGAAGCATTAAAAACTGGATGGTTAGAAGGGTGCAGAAACATAATTGGTTTTGATGGTGCATTCCTAAAGGGAACTGTAAACGTGAATTGCTTTCCTGCATTTCCAAGGATGATAATAATCAGATGTACCATGTGGCTTGGGCAGTAGTTGAAACGAAATGAAAGTACACATGTTCTTGGTTTATCAGATGTCTCAAGCATGATCTGAACTTGACAGAAACTGAAGGAAACGGCTGACAGTCATGTCTGATATGCAGAAGGTATGGTTTCTAACACTTTGCCTTTAAAGTGTATTTGTGTTCATTTATATTTAAGTTATAACAATATAATGTTGTTGATTGTAGGGTCTTCATCTAGCCATAATTCAGTTACTATCAAATGTTGAGATGAGTTGGTGTGTTAGACATATCTGGGCTAATTGGAAGCAAACTTGTCCTAGTAAGGAAAGAAGGAAAAAATTCTAGCAGTGTGCAAGAGCTACATTTGAAGTTTACTTTAGCAAGAAGTTGGATGAAATGGACCAACTGGGGGAGATATTGTTCAAGACTTACTGAAATACAACAAGGAGACATGGTATAAGGAATACTTCAAAGAACATAGTAAGTGTGATGTAGTGGATAACAACATGTGTGAGACATTCAATAGTTGGATATTAGCAGGTAGGCACAAATCTATCATTACTATGTTAGAGGAAATTATAATCAAGTGTGTGGAGAGGATGAATATCATGAGAGTAGGTGATATTTCACCCATGTCTATGGAAATACTGGGAGAGAATGCTCAAAGGGCAGACAATGTGAATTCAAATTTAATGGTGAAACAGGGTATGAGATCCAGGATGGGTCATATAAACATGTTGTTGACTTTAGGAGGTGTTCCTGTACTTGTAGATCTTGGCAACTCAAAGGAATTCCATGTGCACATGCAATTACAAGAATGCATTATAAGAACTATGAGGTTGATCCATATGTTGACCATTGGTATAGGAAGGACACCTACCTTAAAGTATACAACAGATTCATTCAACCTTTAACTAGTATAAATTTGTGGCCAAAAAGCACACTGCCAGCTATTGAGCCACATGTTATAACTACAATGCCAGGAAGGTCAAAGAAAAAAGGAGAAAAGCTATTGATGAACCAAGAAGAAGTTTGGGAAAGTTACAATGATAGGGAGACAAATGGGATGTTCTTTGTGCAAGACTCTTGGACATAACAAGAAAGGATGTCCATCAGCAATAAGTATTAATGTTCTTTGTGCTCATTATCAGATGAATTCAATTACTAGTGTTTGTTTTGTTATGTGTATGCAGAGAAACCAAGGGAGAAGGGTTGGAACTAGTTTAGTTGGAGGTGAAACTGCTGAAAATGCTTCATCAGCAACAACAGGTGGAAGAGCTAGAACTAGTGGAAGTACGTCAACAGTAGTAGCTGGAAGTGCATCAGTAGCAGCAGCTGGATCAGCAGCATCAAGTTCAACTATGGAAAGTGGCACCTTCACTCAAATAATCACTGATCCAAGCACACAACAATCAACTAATGTATGGAGGTCCAAAAAGGGAAGACCAATGAGCCTAGAAGAGGTGGTGTAAATGCTGGGTCTAAGAGACCAAAGGCAGCAGGATATGGTGTGTTATTTGATTCAAGTGGCACTGTGATACATAAGGTAAATATTTACACTTAATTAAACAATCAACATATATGATTTACTAATCCCTCACTCAAAACCTTTTATTTTTGTGCAGTCTGGAACTACTGACAGAGTACTACACAATTCTTATACACTCATAAATTCTGCCCCTACCAACATTGAACTTAGGTTCAAACCCCCTGGACTAAAATGGAAGGGTCGATCTGTAGTTACACAAAGGTAGCTGCAAGAACAGAGTTACAAAAGGGCAAACTCTGCTACAACCACTTAAGCCACACCAATGACACAATCCACACCAAGAAACCAAGCCACAACAAACATTAATTGAAGTGCTCAACTGATATTTTGAAGATTTAATCATGAATATTTTTGTTGGCTGCCTGTGGTAGACAATATTTTATAAAACTACTTCATTATGTATGTTTTTGTTGACTGCATATTGTAGATAATATTTTGTAAAGCAACTTTCATATTTTGGATGTTTTATTAACTGCCTATAACATGCCCTGATATTAGTAGTTCCTATACTTGTTGCTGTAACGGAACATTTGTCAATATATTCCATGAACAAAATTTTACATCAACACAAAATATGTAGCCTAAACCCAGGAAATAAGAAAGTACACTATCAATCCTAAACACATAATATAAGAGCTAACATTAGAACAACTACAACCACAATTATAATAACAGCAACTCTGAACTTCGACCTTCCTTGTATTTTCTGACAATGGCATCAATCACTTTTCTTAATCAGACCCGCAAGAAGAGTTTTGTAGTGTTATTCCTCAATCGCAGGATCAACCCCATCGGAAAAAGACACAACCATCACCAATCTCATATATTCGGCAGCCTAGGAACCTTCTTCCAGGATTGATGGGTGTTCGTGACATTTTAAGATTTACAGCAAGTCCACAATAACACAAAGGTTCCTTCTTCATTGCTAAAGGAGAAAACACAGCAGTAGCTTATTTCTTGCCATGGAAGAAGAAAAAAATCGACTTTCAAAAGAAAAGAGATGTCAAAAATTGATGGTCACTGAAGAATCCCAACAAAAAAAATTATATTTTTCACTTCTGAAGCTAACAAAGAAAGAAGAAGGCATCAAATTTGGATAGAAATCAGCTTCTATAATGTTCAACAATGGAGAATAAGGTAGAAATAAGAAGATGGATGTTAAATCAATATTACCATTAGGGATTTTTAAACTGCTTCACGCCCCTTACAGGCGTGTGAATCACGCACTAAATCCAAATATGACACATAGGATCAACCACATAAGATAAGTGTTTATTATTCACGGTTTGAATGAGTGTAAGTGTTCAATTGGCAAACTTCTAAGTTTGGATACTGGCATGACAAAATGGCTCAAGTGTAAGTGTCATTTAGGCTATTCTGACTTACATAAATAGAACAGATAAAATAAAAAAGTATATTTGATTTTGGCTACTTGAATATATTTCAAAAATGACATCCATTTGCGGCAGAAAAATAATTTCTTTAATAACTTTCTTAACTCTTAACTTATACCATTGTTGTAATTAACAATTGCACATTGTTATCAATATTTAATAATCAAATATTTTATCAAAATACTTTTTGATTTGCTAATATTATAATTAATTTTTAATAAAATATTTTTCTAAAAAGTATTTTTACTTGAAAATTTATGTCAAAAATTATTTTTCAAAAAATTACATTTCAAAATAATAAATTATATTTTTCAAAATACATTTCTTGAAATGGACTTCCGTGTATCAAACACATTTATATATTCACTTTAGTTTCTACTATGGCTTAACTTCATTCCGCCCTTTACCACACAACTACTCATGTATGATATCTCCTTCTATGGGGCTTGCTCCTTAGGGATAAAATTTTTATTGAAGTTTGGTGGATATTAACTTCCTTTGGGTGGTAACCTTATGCTATATATAAAATATAATTTTTACTTTTGCTTTATTTGTTTTACAATTTGCTGTAAAAGTTAAAGTGTAAAAATAAAAACGTAAAAACCGTGAGCAGATACCTGTTAGGGGCTTGACTCTTTGATATCTAGCGTGGCGCGGTTATGGCAAGGATTGGGCCTGATGGCCTTGCCATTGGCCTATGTGCGGGCAAAACGATCATGCAGGCAATAGACAAGACAGTGTCATAAGGGCCGTTGTAGGCAAGTATTGGCCAAGGTATTGGGACATGCAAGACATGCTTGGCAAAGGCTTAACAAGTAAGTGTGGGCAAAGTTGGGGCGGCATGGCATGACATGTGCGCCAAAGTCAGTGGCATGGGCACTTCGGGTTGTGGCAGCGCCAAGTGCGGGCTAAGCTAAAGTAAGGCAGTGGGGGATGATGGCAAAGGCTTTCAATAGCTAAGGCAAGGCTATGTGAAGGAAAATACAAGTAATGGAACGGGTGAAACAAGGGTTGACATGGGCAAGGCAGAAACTCGGCCGAGACATGTGCGGGCGGTAGTGGCGTCGGATGTGTGCGGAAAAACCATGGGCGGCAGGTTGCGGGCAAGACATTGGTGCAGAGAAATGCCAAGATGAGACAAGGCTGGGTGCAATGCCAACCTTGGGCGTGCAGCAACTGACCAAGTCAAAGGGCACATGCAATGCACATGCCAAAGCAGTTGGCAGTTACCTTTTCATAACCACTTGTACCCATATCTGATTTATGATTGTATCCACTATCATTTTGTATTGTACATGTCCTAGGTAGTTGGGGATGTCAAATACAAGATAGGAACAAACTTATCCTTAGCCCAACAAGTGGCAAAAGATGTAGACAACAAGTGTCCATGTGCTGTCAAGTCCTAAAAGCTGCGTATGTGCTATAAATAGGTGCCTTTGGACTTAGTAAGATTTAGAGTGAAATTTTGTGGGGAAAAAATAGTGAAACGTGAGGATTTCTAAGTGTTTCAAAAGGGACTAAGGCTAGGCATTAGGCAGGTCTTAGTGTTGGCTAAGAATGACTTGTGTTCTCTGCCAAAAGTGGGGTTGTGATCGACTTGTGATCATAGTCAAGTGAGGGTTTCTTTGTAAGTTTTCGAAATTAATATAAAGGTTGGGATTTTTCCGTATTTGATCGTGTTCTTGTTAAATTGCTGCCAACATTTGTTTAAGGCCAAACTTGCTGAAAATTTGGCTAAGTGTTGGGGAAGGCTGAGTCAAATGTGCAACTTGTCTGCCACGCGGTGTGATTTTGGACTGACCAAAAACATCCTCGTGACAACTGGTATCAGTGCGGAGCAAGGTTTGTGGCGGTGGCAAGACGACCAATAGCAGATTTCGTGTTGCTATTTAAGAACATGGCTGGTGGCACAAATGCTGAACTGTGCCAAAGGGTGGAACAGTTGGAAGCACTCGTTGGGCAGACTCTTGAAGTAGGTGTTGATTCTTCTGGTCTTGCGAGAATGGCACGTTTGGAGGCAGCTTATGCGGCGAGACATGAAACTAAGCTGGCAAAAATGGCCTTCGTCCGCCAAGAAAAGGAAGAACTACACGATGAGGTGGTTCAACTTTGAAGGGCGTTGCAAAATACTGCCCCTAGAATTGATGATCACATCAATGTGAGGATTCTAGAGCCGAAGGCTTATGGTGGTGCAAGAAGTGCCAAAGAACTGGAAAATTTCTTATGGGATATGGAATAGTATTTCCAGGCTGCTCGTGGGCCGGATGATAAAAAAGTGACCATCACACCTATGTATTTAATTGATGATGCAAAAGTGTGGTGGTGTACACGAGTTATGGAAATGGAAAGTGATGGGCTGCCAAGGATTGATACTTGGGAGATGCTGAATAAGGAATTAAAATCTCAATTCCTTCCAACCAACTCGTCATCGGTTGCAAGAGATGGACTGCGTCGCTTGAAACAAAGTGGCACGGTGATGGAGCATGTCAAGGAATTCTCGTCCTTGATGCTGAATGTAAGTAATATGTCAGAGGAAGATAAGATGCATTACTTCATGAGCAGATTGAAGGGATGGGCGCAATTAGAGTTGAGAAGGCAGAATGCTCAAAGCCTCTCTGCTGTTATTGCAGCGTCAGATGCGTTGGCTGATTTCAACTTAGGTGATGACCCTACTGAATCTTCAAAGTCCGACGGAAGGAAAGACAAAGCAAAGGAATGGAAGAAAAGTGGGAAAGGCCAAGCTGCCGAAGATGAAGGATTTGTCAAGAATGGGAGTCAAGCAGAGACTTCCAGTGGCAAGAAAAAAAGCGGCAAGTTCAAAGGCTGCTTTACTTGTGGTGGACCGAACTTAAAGAAGGATTGTCCGGTGCAGTCTAGGGTAAATGCGTTGATGGCTGCAAAAAAACAGGATCAAGTGGCGGAGTCAAATGCTATTGTGGCAGAAGTGAATAGAGCAACATGGGCATTGTATGTCAACAAACCCTTGGGGCTGATAATTGATTTGTCTTGACAAGGACGCCGATTTCCAAGGGTGCGGGTGGTTTGTTAGGGTCCTGACTCTTTGATATCGGTTGTGGCAAGGATTGGGCGTGATGGCCTTGCCATTGGCCTATGCGCGAGCAAAACGATCATGTGGGCAATGGACAAGACATTATCATGAGGGTTGTTATGGGAAAGTATTGGCCAAGGTCTTGGGACAGGCAAGACATGCTTGGCAAAGGCTTGACAAGGCAGTGTGGGCAAAGTTGGGGTGGCATGGCATGGCATGCGCACCAAAGTCAGTGGCATGGGCACTTCAGCTTGTGGCAGCGCCAAGTGCGGGCAAAGCTAAAGTACAGCAGTGCAGGATGATGGCAAAGGCTTTCAATAGCTAAGACAAGGCTATGTGAAGGAAAATACAAGCAATGGCACGGGTGAAACAAGGGTTGACATGGGCAAGGCGGAAACTCGGCCAAGACATGTGCGGGCGGCAGTGGCGTCGGGTGTGTGCGCCAAAACCATGGGCGGCAGATTGCGGGCAAGATATTGGTGCGGAGTAATGTCAAGATGAGCCAAGGCTAGGCGCAATGCTAGCCTTGGGCGTGCAGCAGCTGGCCAAGTCAAAGGGCACATGCAATGCACATGTCAAAGCAGTTGGCGGTTACATTTTCATAACCACTTGTACCCATGTTTGATTTATGCTTGTATCCACTGCCATTTCGTGTAGAACATGTCCTAGGTAGTTGGGGATGTCAACTAATAAATAGGAACAGACTTAGCCTTAGCCCGACAAGTGACAAAAGCTGTAGACAACAAGTGTCCATGTGATGTCAAGTCCTAAAGGCTGCCTATGTGCTATAAATAGGTGCCTTTAGACTTAGTCAGATTTAGAGTGGAATTTCGTGTGAAGTTCAAGCGGGAAACAAGAGTGAAACGTGAGGATTTCTAAGTATTTCAAAAGAGACTAAGGCTAGGCATTGGGCAGGTCTTACTGTTGGCTAAAAACGACTTGTGTTCTTTGTCAAAAGTGGGGCTGTGATCGACTTGTGTTCTTTGTCAAAAGTGGGGCTGTGATCGACTTGTAATCATAGTCAAGTGAGGGTTCCTTTGTAAGTTTTCGAAATTAATACAAAGGTTGGGATTTCCCCTTATTTGATTGTGTTCTTGTTAAATTGCTTCCAAAATTCGTTTAAGGCCAAACTTGCTGAAAATTTGGTTAAGTGTAGTGTAAGGCTGAGTCAAGTGCGCAACTTGACTGCCGCGCGGGTGTGACTTTGGACTGACCAAAAATACCCCCGTGACAATTCCCATGATGGAAGATGATCCTTTGTAAAATAATAAATGAGGAGGCTTTCTTTCACTACCTAATGTTGTATCGTTCACGCAACACTAAATTTAATGATTTAGGACAAATATATAAAATGAAAAAAGAAGTCTAATCAATATTTGATTGAAATTTACGGTTCTTGATGACATGTCCTAATTTCAACCAGATTCTTAAATGTTTCTCTCAATAAACTTATATTTAAAAAGACAAAAAAACACGGAACGTTACGCGAGAAAGATGAGACAAACATGACATATTGAAAAGGTCTAATTTTGATTATACTCAAAAAGCTATCTTAAAACTAGAAGGATAAGTTTATTAAGAATCTGACACCAAATCAGTGCTTAGTTTACTACATTAGCAATGACAGTTTCTCTTGCTAAGAGCCTAATAGCAAAGCAGCTCAGCACTTTTCAAATCCAAAATGCTGTCAAGAATGAAATAAACTAAAGTTCAAAACTGAAGCATCTAATCATCCTTCTTGCAAGCACTATGTTCTTCTTTCAAATTCATAACTGCTTTTCTCGAGTGCTGCAGCACTTTTCCACTGGAAAATATCTTAGATGATGACTTAGGACCACAGGAATTGACCTTGAGCCTCAAACCAAGCAGTTTGAAGATGTTATTCCAACTTCCTTTAGCTTTCACAAGCTTGTCAACGTCTTCTTTCATGTTCAAGCACTCTTTCTCAAGTGAGCGAACTCGATCTCTCATGTCATCAAAAGTCACTTGTTGGTTGGCCCTGGTACCTTCATGGACTAAATTACCACTCAGGCTTTGTGAATTGTCAAGGTTGTCTGAGACAAAGAGCCAACCAGCCACCGAAGTGCGGAGCCGGAGTTGCTCAAAGAATAGAACTTGGACAATAACTCGTAGTGGTAGTCTTTCATTCTGTGCTGCATGAGTGCTTGCTTCTAAGGACAGCTTCTGGCAGTTCATGACCCTGCAAAGTTGTTCCCTCTCCGACCCCGTCAGACAGGAATGTGCCTGAAATTACATAAACATAACAACATCTTAACAAAGACTAAAACTAGATGATAACTTTAGGCTGGCTCTACATTCATTGGTTTGGAAATGATAAATGGTAATCCTTAAAGCAATTAATCTTTAAGGAGTAGTTTTTCAGAATCCAATTACCTTGAGGTATATGTCAATTGCACGGTAGATACCATCATCCAATGGTCTGGCATACCCTGGGATTGCTGAAGCTAGCGCGTTAAATTTACTTAACTTCAAATTAGTATCAGGCGCCACTTCTGCAAGGTAGCCGTCTACAAGATTAGCTACAATTGTCAGCGGGGTCAGTGAGTGATCAGAGCCTCCAACTAGCTGCTCTTCATCTATCAGTTCATTTGAGGTCGGTTCAATTTCGTCCTGATCAGCCATCATGAAGTGATCAACAATTCGTTGAATGCAGTCTATATCATATAGGGTCTCCACAGAGTGACCCATATTTGGTATGAGGATATCTTCTAAAGCTGCTTCATCTAACTGAGCCCCAACCCTTCTCTCCAGATTCTCTCGACATGATTTACTAGCATCTAGGATCATCGATGTCTTAAGAAGCCTAAGCAGAAATTTGGTAGGTATGATGCCCTTTTGCTTGGGTAGTAACCCCACAACCTCTTCAAGAAGGGTCCTTTGATCTGCATCAGATGCAGCAGGAAGGGCTGATCCTGGAACTGCACCATTGCGTTTCTGGAAATTTGATTGCCTACCGTTAAGAGGAAGGTGTTTCTTAGCATAAAAAATTAGGGAACCAGCTATTCTCTCCGGTGTCATGCCCCTAGCACTAACAGCAAGGATTAGCTTTCCATAAATATGTTGTTTAAGGAAGGACACATCTTCATACCACCAGTCCTCGTTCAGCGGACATTGTTTAGAAGCTGCACCACTTGCATGTATTCCATTCCAAGCAAAAGCATCATCTTGGCTCTGAGTGGAGCTATGACCAGCCACAGGCCAACTTAGTAAAGCTGGGTCAGCACACGCTTTTGTTGCCAGTGAATCTATGCACCTTGGGACAATGTGAAGCTCTTCTGCCCAGGGAAGAACATCTTCGCATGTCTCTAGGGCTTTAAAAGAGTCCGTCCAAAAACTAAAAACTTCAATGAGAAAACTCTCTGTCTGTGCAATGAGGTTTCCTTCTCCATAATCTTCAATCATCTGAAGATATTCGGCTGCACATCTAAGGCTGACAACATTGCGTGCTGTGAGTTCCATCTTCACACCATAACAGAACTTGGCCACTTTCAGGAATGCTTTTGCTCCACCAGGTATCCCATGAAGCTGCAAAACACAATTTTTCTCATTCTTCCCCTGTTCAGAAGAATCTTGTATAAGCTTCTCTAAGAGCTTGCTTCTAGACAATAAGGGAAACTGCATTGAAATTCATCTTGTCAGAACTACAGTACAATACATTGTCAAATGAGAAAAAGCCGAGATTAAGATGATATCTGATTTAACATATATAGGTTATGGTTTCATGACAGGGTTAAATAAAATGCAGGAATATTGTATAGTAATTGCATAAGCATATAGATAGAAGATATTCTCTAGCACTTGGTGCATATTACTTTTATTGAAGTGCAAAAAGTTACATAGAAAACAAACAAAAAAGGCCTCTCAGCTACTACCATTTGAGGCATACTTACGAAAATGCCAAAGGAAGGAAACTCATCTCTATGTCAATGCTACTTAAACCAAGCAGATTAATATTTGAGGCAAATGAGTTTCAGACAGCACCTCGACCTAGAAAGAAAGTTAGATGGGAAAAGGACCTTTATATCAGTTATTGCAGATTTTAAGTTTGTTATCAAACTGCAGCGCTTAAGAATATGTACAGTGAGAAAGCACCCGACAACAGGTAATGCCACACTTCTGTTTCTCAAATCCTTACATTTAAGCATGGTATGGTAAAATTGAAAAATCACATGCATATCATTCTTTATCTCAAGCAGGATATTCACTTCGCTTCTAAATCCCATTATATTAAAAAAAACATAAAGTTTGGAGAAACTACAGCAAAGTGAATGGCTGTCTAGTGTAATCTATTAAGATGTACCTTATGTAGATGAAAAGATGTTTCTCCAACTACAACAACAACATCACTCGGAAGGCCTGTAGAGCAGATCCTGCATTATGAAATTCAAACTCAGAACAGATCAAGAGAAAAAATCAGAAAAGCATGATTCAGTGAGACATTTGGACAATAGAAATGTTTTGTTACAACCACGAATATCTTTTTTCTCTCTTCTTCTTCATTATTCTTGGATAAGTTACAACCACCAGTATCAATATCTAATGAGAGAAAGTCTTACAGGTTTTGTAAGAAAAATATTATTGTGCACTTTTAGTAACATAGATCTTTAAAAATGTTATAATCGGAAATTTTCTGCATCAAGAGTGGTATAAAGTTTGGTCCAAGTTCTGTTTATCCCCACTCCTCAAAACCATGGAAAAAACAAAACTCAAGTAAATGACAATGCACCTGGTCGGCCTAGAAGATATTTGTAAGTTCAAAGTCTGGTTTGACTTAAACATATACATGTCTAATCTGTATACAAATATATTACAAGAAGAATATGCAATGATCTATATACAAGAATTCGAAACAATTGACTTTTTCTTGTAGTAGCGTTTACTAACACAGTGACTTGATATGTACAATAAGAAGCAGGAGTTAATCCTTAAGTGATCAAACCTCTTCAACTGTAAAATGTACAACAAGGGATTGTTATCCAATGTTTTTACTACTAAATGCAAATCCGTAAACAGATTTTTCAGAGCTTATAAGCGAGTGATTTATCAAGAACAAGAAAATGAGGCACATACCACTTACCAGAGACCAACAACTTTTCTCAAGTAAAATGAGAAAATAGAAAATCCTTGTTTCTTAAAATGAGTGGGTGGACCTTCTATTACCAAGATCCGGCCCTTCCCCGGACCCGGCGCATAGCCCTCTTTACATACTTTTTTTATCATCCCTGCAGATCCTCCAAATACAATCTGAGGCTTCTGCATTTAACCCACAACGTTTTCTTTTCTTACTCAAACTTGATTTATATGTCCATTCCACGTTTGGCTCCTAAATAAGAACTAGTTTCTGATTCAGAACTTGGTCTAATAAATCACAACCAACAATCGCAACAGAATACGTAAAAATTTCTGTCAACTGATGAAATAAAAAAACTCAAATATCAGAGTAAGCCAAATGCAAATTAGAACAATGAGACACTCCATGCAATAATTATCAATCCTCACACTTATTACGTGGATGAAACTATTTAAATCCCCTCTTAATAATGGGATTAAAACAAGACAACAACAATGAAAAAGAGCCAAAAGATATATAACTGAAACAAACCATGATTGGCCATCAAGATGAAAAACTTCAGACTTGAATCCTAACTTCTTGCATGCCATTTAGCTTCACTCTTTGCCAAAAAGAATGAACAAATGTGTGTTTGTGTATAAAGTGGAGAAATAATGATATTACCATAGAAAGGAAATACATAAATGGGACACACTGTGGAAAGATGATGATAACAAATACAGATGGTTGTTTCCTTTTTCACAGAGAGAAAAAAGGGATATGGTCCCGAGTCTAAAGGGAGAAAATCCAGAAAGGGGAGGAAATATGAGTTACAAGAAAAGGGTTAGTTTAGATTGTATCAAGGATATTGTTTGGCCAAATCACAAATAATAATTGTTACTCTCTCCCCTTCAAAATAAGTGATTTTTTTTTAATGTTTTTATACAGATTAAGAAATCCATCTTTTATCATTAACTAGTAATAAAATTGACCATATTAACCTTTATTATCTCACATAAACACTCCTAACACATACTCCAACACTATTTATTCCAAAGGCAATATAGAAAAAAAATAATTTATTTATTCTTCAAATCTAAAAAAATTACTTATTTTAAATGTCAAAAAATTACTTATTTTGGACCGGATGAAGTAATAAACAACTCTTCAATACTACTCCATTATTATACAGCTAATAATGAGGATTGAATGTTCTTTCCCAAATCATAATTAATATCAAAATAAGTAATTTTTTGGTTGTTTTCACACATATTAAGAAATTTATCTTTTAATATTAATTAGCAACGAAATTGACCATATTAATCTTTACCATCTCTTCACATAAGCACTCCTAACACATACTTCAACATTATTTACTCCAAGAATATTATAAAAAAAATAATTAATTTATTCTTAAAATCTAAAAAAATTACTTATTTTGAATTATATAAAAAAAAATCACTTATGGGTAAGGAACAAAAAATGTTTCTTGGAATTCTGCATATTATATGTCTATCGGTTACTGCTTTGTGGGGACCAACGGATCTTCGGTATGGACTTACTAATTGGTGTTTTCTATCTGGACAGGACTGGCTTCTACTTTCCTATAAAACCCCAATACCTATGCCAAAATGAAAAACCACCTTGGGAAATGTTTTCTTCTCCTACTTTATTTGAGACATCTTCATATAAATAGTCCAATCTACTGTTTATTTTTTTTAATTGAGTATATATATAAAGGAATTTTTACGTCATATTTATTGTTTACTTCTTTTAATTATATATATAGATTATACATTAATTATACATATATAATATATAAATTATTCATATATTATACCTTCACCGGCTATTTTTATTTTAAACAGTTTGATGGGTGGCTATTTAGGTTAATTCTTCATATATAAATTATAAATATATTATGAAGAGAATTTCACATAAGTACATCACACTCACCTACATTGCAATCCTGATGGCCCAGTTATAACTTTGCAAATCTATAGACTAAAGATAATAGGTCCATGTACGAAAAAATGTGATTCTCCATATCTTCTACGATGAATTTTGTGTGATTTTTGATTCTTTGCACACAAATAGCTTAAATCGATCATATGCATTCTTATCGCAGTTACAAAAATGCAAATCAACCATAATGCAACTCGAAAAAAACCTAAAATTTCTTTTTTCTCAAGTTCCAAAGTCCTGAAAGTAAAAACAAAAATTAATAAAATTTATTGTTGCACTTCATGATTTGGCACAGAAATCAACTTTATACATAAATTGTTTGAAGAAAGTAAGAATAAACACAAAAAAACTTCAATTATTTACATATGTGTAGTACATGTATAATGATATATAACTTGATATAAACTTGTATATGAAATATACAATAATGTATATCAGTATTTCACCGGCATAGAAAAATAAAATCAACATTATAGGAAATATATAGGATACAAACTCAAAGCAACAAAGGAAAATCAAAACAAATTGTACCCAAACAAAGCAAAAACAAAAGCAAAACACATCAACTTCAATGGAGTTTTGAATTTCGCTGCAGCAAAACTTCAACTTCAGATATGGACACCCGTTAATCGAGATTTTTTTTTTGCTCATATTCGATGCCTAAATGAAACACAAGCTAACAAAGTGATCGACACCAATGATAGGGGAATTTGGGATGCAAAATCTTCGACACTAAAAGAGAAAGAAGAAACAAGTAAGAAGAAAATTTGTCGTGTTAAATTTGAAAAAACCTTTTGTAGAGAACATTATGCTATTTCAAAGATTTAGCAAGGAAGTTTAAGAATAATTTATTCGTTCAAGGCCTGCTATTTGATTGGGCATGTCACATCATATATATAGGTTAGAAATGGGTCTTTAATATTGGGCTAAGGGATGAAAAAAGAGAACTATTTAATTTAACTTATTATGGTGAAATGCTATCAATATTAGCCAATTAAATAAATATTATTGTTTACCCGTAAAATGGTACAGTTGAAGTGGTTTATAAACAAGTGAATTGATTTGATCCCAAAATGATAAAAAAAACTTAAATAAAATACAAGACTTAGCGTTAAAATCGAGATAAGACAATGAATAACTTGATTCTGGGAGCAGAGCTTCCGAAGGCAGTAATAGCAATATTAATAAGTAAGAAATAAAATATTGTTGAGCTTTTGAATAGTATATAGCATAAGTTTGTCAGAAAATTCGTCCCTTAACAATGGCTATTGAACTCACTATTTATAGTTGCACATAGGGAATAAGGTCTTAGGATCAGGCTCCTATTTAATGACAATTATGAGGCCATTGGAGAATGTGTAAAGGCAGGCCATGAATGCCATATTCTCTATAACTGACTATATATTTAATACTGCAGAATATTCCTCATTAAATGCTATCGGTTGACAGTCATTCATTTATCTTCATGAGCAACATTCTTTTCGAGGGCTTCTCGGTGCCAACCAAGGATGCTGCCCCCTGTCTTGATTCTCACCTGTCTCATTTTTCATCTATCTCCGGTTCTACGTGTCGTTCTATTATGCGAGTATTTAATATCAACAAATTAACCCTATACATATAGTCCACATGCTTTCTGGTGGCACATCCTTGTGTCATCGGAAAAGTTGGTGAAGATACTTTTCTTGGCGGAAAATTCTTTGATCCCTTCGGAAAAGTTTCTGATGCTGGATTATACACACGTCTCTCCACATTTAATGTCCCAAGCGCTTTAGTTATACGCTTTTAGCAGCCTATTTCTTTACTTATACGTTTTAATCTTCTTCTTTTATACTTCATAATATTTTGAACTCTTTCAACTTTTCTTACTCAACTCTCTCTTGCTTTCAACTTTCTTTATTCTTCTTCAGAGAAACCCTTACTTCCTTCTGCTAGCTATGGCCCCCTCTTCCAAAAACTCCATCTCTTCAAAGAACAAAGAGAACATCCATGCTGCTGCTCCTCCTACAGTGAACACCATTATCCCCAGAATGTTTTGTATGTCCAAGGACTTTGAAGAGAAGTTCCCCTCTGCTAACTCCCATGAAAGGACTTTGAAGAGAAGTTCCCTCTGCTAACTCCCGCACATGGGTTGTTGGTGTATACCCTTATTTCATCTATCTTTCTAGAATCCTTGTTGTGAAGGAAGACTGTGGTTGTCATGATTTGAACACCATCGCTCCCAATCTAGCGGAGCGGGTAACTTTCCCCAAGAAGGGTTTTACATACGTTTACACGTACCCCTTCACTTTAGGCCCGTTCTAATTGAGCTGGAGACTTGACTCCATAATCTTGGAGTTTTGCTTCCGTTACCAAGTCTTCTTGGAATAGGTGAGCTCTTCTGTGTGGTGGACGGTAGCCTGTCTTCGACAGCTATGCCAGGAAATGGGGGAAGATCTCTCCCTGTCTAGACTGATGAACCTTTATTCCCCCAAGATTTTTCGTGGGAGAATGATAAACTTCAGCAAACGTGGTCACCATGCTTTGTTCACCAGCATGGATGACCGTCAGTGGATGGAGTGGCTATTGTAATTTCCATCAGGGACATCATCACGGCCACAACTCCATATTTTCCCGAGTCATGGAATCGTACACGTAAGTTTAACGCCCATCTTTTTTCTGATTAAAGGTTGTTCCATGATATTACTGATCTTTCTCTTTTCATTATTCCAGCAACTCGGAGGACACCACCTAGGGTTGAAGGTTTGGACTAGTAGGTCCAGAAGATTTTGTACGTCATCACGCCTGATACATGGGTGCGGAAAGAACTAGCCCACAAATATGGGTGGAAGGCCAAAAGTCATGGTAAGTTGATTCTCGAACTTATCTTGTTCTTTATCTCACATATAAAAGAACTGGCCAACTTTTCCTTTTGTTGAATTCTGGTCTTCTACAGGGCTCTATTACCGTCCCCGAGGATGACGTTTTGGCTGATCTCACAGATGCGACGAGGTTGTTGCAAGAGACCTTCACCCAAACGGGTGTCGTCGGACTTGCTTCCGGTGTGGGTGTTTCCTTTTGGAGTCCCCGAATGGAGAACAAACAGCAAAAAAGACGGAGTTCCTCTATGGCCGAGGGTAAAAATAAAAAGGCGAAGAGCGCGGCGCCTGAGTCACCCGCATACATCATGGTGATTGATGATGATGAGGAAGCTGGTGATGAAGGGGCTTCTCTACATAGAAGACGATGACTTTCATCAACTCAATAGACTACTTAATCTTTTGAGCTAGTTACATCAACCGAGGACGACATCCACGCGCTCTAGGAAGAGTGTGATAGAGTGGGGGATGTCAACTCTCGCTCATAGGCCCCCGTTGATGCCCCCAGTACTATGAGGCTAGGTATCAAGCCTTTTGCTTCTTCGGTTGATGAGCGACCAATAACTAGCACTGCTTTTGTCGTATCTCATTCTCAACCAACAATACCATCAAATTCATCTCCATCCTCGCCAATCATGTCTTTTCCATCAGCAACTGCTACATCATCTCCACCGGCCACAGACACCCAAGAGGAGGATGTCCCTCATCCCCAGTCCCCAGTCCATGGGAATTTGGGGCCTAACTATTTTCCCACCAAATATCCTAAAAAGAGGAGGGGCGTTTCCCTCTCGGTCTCTACTGAGTGCCATTTGTTGTCCCGATCGGTGGAACTTGCTAATACCTAAAGCCTCTGGCTTCAGAGAAAGATAATAATAAAATACATTCTCTCTTACGGGAATGTATGATAAATAATGCCATGCACAACTCAGCGGCGGTAGGATGTTTCTTCCCTCTATTGTTTCTTCTAGCTTTGTTATGAGCGGATTTTTTATTTAAACTTTTGCTTTGCAGGCTAACTTTCTTGATTTTGAGGGCCTTCAAAAGTTGATCCTTGATAAAGAGAAACTCACATCCTAGGCGGGATCAATTGTTGGCCAAGTGGTATCAAATTGTTGCTCGTCTCCCTGTATTGGAAGCATAAGCTGCCTAGGCCATTGAGTTGGAGGCTCGGTTGTAGCAAAGCGAACAAGAGGTGGTGACCCTCATCCAAGAGGCTGCCCTTATAAGAGTACAATTTCAATAAGGCAAGGGAAAGTGGGTTGAGGTCCAAAATGTTGTTCTTGCTGCTGCCGATCGTGAGGCTGCCTCTACTGAAAGACTGAATAATTTGGAGATAGTCTTGAACTCCAAAGTGGAAGAGGTTGCCGGTGCTGAGGAAAAGTACGCCCGAATGGAAGATAAGTATAGGAAGGTCATGGAGAATGATAAAGTTGCCGATGTTGAGGCTGCGGCGTCATTGACTTTGATGCCGAGATTTCCAAGGCCCATGAACTAGAGTCAACTGCCCGAAGGGGTCTCCTGATTCGAGCGACTGACTCTTCTGGTTCCAGTTCCGAGTTCTCGGGAACTGAGGAGGAACTTGAAGGGGATGATGATGAAGGCCAGGATCTTGATCTAGTGGCTAATCCACCTACTTCTCCTCGGGGCGGAGATGCACTCTTCCCCCGACTTCTGGGGATGCAGTAGTTTAGCTTTTGCTTTCTTTCCTTTTTTCTTGTTTTCCACTTCATATTTTTGTACTTTTTCTGCTTGGCATGTTTGTTATATAAAATCTTTGTCATTTAAGTATTGTGCAAATTTTTCTCTTTACATCGAGTTATGCAAGGTTTCGGGTGTATTCTTTCCCCGATATCATTTGGGTCCCATAAATGAATTCTTCTAGAACCAACCTTTACCATGAGAGTTTCATAAGATAGGGCCCTCTTATGTTTACGGTTCTCTTGAAGAGGACGTCTCTTGTTCATTCAGGCACTAGCATTTGAAGCACTTGATTAACTTTCAAATGATAAAATTAATTCATCGTTCGGACAAGAAACAAAACAAAAATAAAAGGAATTACTTTATTCCATCCACTTTCAAAAGTACATAAGCATTCGTCGTGCTGAAAAAGAAAGTGCCATTACTTGTGGCTAATTTGTACAACTTGTTTCTATAGGACTAGCCCCGCAGTCCCCCGTCCCGATGATACATATTTGTTCTCGGATTTCGTAGTCCCGGTGTATGTGGAATTCATATTTCCGTATTCTCATATCATTCCCCCAGTGTTCGAATGCGAAGAATGCGAATTTGAACACTGGAAGTCTTGCTCCTTTGAAGATCCCATTAGTGAATGGTTGGATAATATTTAGTCTGATAGCAAGCTTCACTTTCCATTAAGAACTTCGCTATAGATCAAAATATTACCTACCCCCCCCCCAGTGATTTGAACTCGTGAACGTTCGGATAACCTTTGGCCCGATAGCTAGCTTTATTTCCCGGTAAGAATTTTGCTATCGAGCAAAAGACTATCTAACCGTCCCTTAGTGTCTTATTGCTTCCATGCCTTATCATTTAAAGGGCTTATTTCTGCTGACGGTGCTTTCTCCGTAGTATGATTTCCGTTGTTGCCTCGTTAAAAACCATACTAGAAAAAACCAATGTGGACAAAAACTAGATGGAGGGAAAAAGAGTGCAGCACATACTTTCAGTATAGGCGGTGCTCATCAGAAATAGTATCTTTTGAGGTGTGCCACATTCCAGTTGCTCGGAAATTTTACTCCGTCTTGATTTTCCAACTCGTTTGATCCTTTCCTAGAGACAGTTGAAACCCGATAAGGGCCTTCCCACATTGGACCCAGCTTTTCAGTGTTGAGCTCTCAGGTATTTTGAGTCACTTTCCTTAAAACCAAGTATCTCACTTTCAAAAATAGAGATTGGATCTTCGGTTGTAATAACTTTCCATTCCTTATTTTTGGGCCGCCATCCTTATATGTGTCAAGTCCCTGCGTTCGTCGAGCAGCTCCAATCTCACTAGTAATGCTGCATTGTTTGCTTCTTCGTCTGCTCGGAAGTATCTCATGGTAGGTTCTCCTACTTCCATAAAAATCAGGGCTTTTGCTCTGTATACGAGAGAGAAATGTGTCTCCCCCGTGCTTGATTTGGCCGTCGTTTCATATACCCAAAACACACCTGGTAACTCTTCGGGCCATTTACCTTTGGCTGATGCCAATCTCTTTTTGATATTCTGAATAATCACTTTATTTGTCGATTCCGCTTGGTCGTTTGCGCTCGGATGGTATGGCGACGATGTGATTGTTTTGATTTTCAAGTCTTCAAGGAATTTTGTGACCTTAGCGCCTATAAATTATGGTCCGTTGTCGTAGGCTATCACTTTTGGTATTTCAAACTTGCAAATTATATTCTCCCACAGGAAATTAACCACTTCGCGCTCGCCAATTTTCAGGTAAGGACCTGCTTCAACCCACTTAAAAAAGTAGTCAGTTAAAATTAAAAGAAATCTTACCTTACAGGGAGCTGACAACAACGAACCGACTATGTACATCCCCCATTTCATGAATGGCCAAAGAGGAAAAATAGGGTGCAATAGCTTTATCAGTTGATGCATTAACAATGCATGTCATTGACACTTATCACATTTCTGAACATAAGCCTTAGCGTCTTGTTCCATCCGAGGCCAGTAATATCCTGCCCTAATTATCTTTAATACTAAGAAGTCCTCACCCGAGTGGTTTTTGCAGATTCTTTCATGAACGTGTCTCATGATGTAATTAACTTCGGAGGCTCCTAAACATCGGGCCAATGGGCCTTTGAAAGATTTTCTAAACAATTGACTTCCCCTGAAGCAGTATTGAGATACTTTAGTGCACAACGCCTGAGATGCCTTGGGATCGTCGGGTAGTTTCCCCTGCTCGAGATAGTAATGATCTCATTCCTCGAGTCCTAGACCAAATTGGTCGCGTTTACTTCATAATAGCCATCCACATCCAATACTGAATGCATAAGCTGGATTCTGACCCCTTCATTTCCATGGATGAGCCCAGATTGGCCAGTACGTCTTCTTCCGCGTTTCCTCCCTCGGAATATAGGTTATTGACCATTCCCTAAATCGTTCAAGTAGAGCCTGAACTTTCACTACATATTGTTGCATGCATTCTTCTTTAGCGTAGAAGATTTCGTAGACCTGATTTACTACTAGTTGGGAATCACACTTGGTTTCTATTACCTCGGAGTCCAGTCCCCGGGCCAACCCGAGTTCTGCAATCAAAGCCTCATACTCGGCCTCATTGCTAGTCAAAGGAACAGTTCTTATGGCCTTCCTCAGGTTTTCTCCCCATGGCGTGATTAATACTACGGGGAATCCGGACCCTTTCATGTTGGAAGCACCGTCCGTGAATAAGGTCCAGACTCTCGATGTTGATTGCGGCACCATCACTGCTTCTTTGGTGGTCAAATGTAGCAATCCAGGACTGAAATCGACCACAAAGTAGGCCGAAAGTTGTGACTTTATCGCAGTCCTAGGTTCATACTCCATATCAAATTCACTCATTTCGACTGCCCACTTGACTAGTCGACATGAAAGTTCAGGTTTGTGAAGGATATTTCGTAGGGAAAATATTGTCACCACGGCTATCAGGTGACATTAGAAAGAAGGGGTAAGCTTTCGATCGGCGACTACGAGAGCTAGGGCTAATTTTTCTAGATTTGGGTAGCGTGTTTTTGCTCCCGTTAAAATTTTACTAGCATAATTGATAGGAGATTGCGTACCTTCATCTTCACAAACTAGAACAACACTTACCGCTACCTTCGAGACCATTAAGTAAATTAGTTACTGCTCGCCTTCCTCCGGTTTTAATAATAACGGCGGGCTCGATAAATACCTTTTTAAATCATTTAGATCCCGTTGACATTCCGGAGTCCATTCAAAGTTGTTCTTCTTTTTCAAAAGTGAAAAGAAGTGATGACATTTTTCCGAAGACCAAAAAATAAATCTGCTTAAGGCAGCGAGTCTTCCTGTTAACCTTTGAACCTCTTTCACATTTGATAGCTGGTCGGGAATGTTCTCGATGGCTTTAATTTTATCGGGATTGACTTTTATCCCTCTTTGCGACACCAGGAATTCTAAGAATTTACTGGAGCTGACTCTGAATGCACACCTTTTAGGGTTAAGCTTCATGTTGTGCTTTCTTAGGATGTCAAAGGTTCATTGCATGTGTTTAAGATGATCATATGCGTTCAAAGACTTAACCAGCATATCATCTATGTAAACTTCCATGATTTTCCCTTTTTTTTTCAAACATTTTATTCACAAGCCTCTGATAAGTGGCTCTGGTGTTCTTAATCGCGAAAGGCATCACATTTGTAGAAATATGTGCCAAAGTTCGTTATGAACAAAGTTTTTTTCTAATCCTCCGGGTTTATTTTGATTTAGTTGTACCAGGAATAGTCATCATGGAAGCTCATCAATTCGTGTCCGATCGTCACATCGATCATTTGATCAATGTTTGGCAATGAGAACAAGTCTTTTGGGCACGCTTTACTTAGATCCTTATAATCTATGCACATGCAAAATTTATTATTCTTTTTTTGATCTACTACTACGTTAGGTTGCCAGTCAGGATACTTTACCTCCCGGATTGAACCGATATGAAGAAATCGAGTTGCCTCTTCTTTAACGAATTTGTTTCTGACCTCGGCAATAGGGAGTTTCTTCTACCTTATCAGAGGGATGTTAGGATCTAGGCTTAACTTGTGCATGGCCACCTCTGGCGGAATACCTTTCATATCTGCATGCGACGATGCAAAACAGTCAACGTTAAATTTAAGAAATTCTGTAAATTCTGACTTGAGCTCAAGGTTTAGTCCTGTCCCCAAGTGGAACTTCCTCTCCAAGAATTTCTCAAACTATGCGACTTGCTCGAGCTCTTTCGCTGTGGATTTGGTTGCTTCCGTTTCCTCGGTACCTGGAAATATCTTGGTATCTGATTGGACGGCGACTCCTCCTCCCCCTATGTTGAATTTATTCGGCTTGGGAGCGGGTGTCGGTTCCTGTAATTGCTATGTTGTGTGCTCCTTCCCTTTGCTACTAGAAACTGACATCACGTTCATCTCCCTTGTTGCCGGCTCATCTCCTCTTATTTGTTTAGTTCCATTCGGAGTTGGGAATTTTAGAAGTTGATGGTATCTTGATGGCACATCCTTCATCTCGTGCAGCCATGGTCTTCCAAGAAAAGTATTGTAATCCATATCTCTGTCTACTCTAAAACGGGCCGTCTTCATTACGCATTCCGCATTTGTGGGAAACATAATCTCTTCTCGGGTTGCCATGCTCGCTAAATTGAACCCGACGAGGAGCTTTGTGGCTGGAATAATACTTCTGGTTAGCTTGGCTCTTTCCAGCACTCTCCATTGGATATTATTGGCTGAACTCCGTGGGTCCACCAAAGCACATTAAATTTTAAATCTAAAACATTAAGTGAAATTACCATGGACTCATTGTGCGGTAGTAGGAGTACATTCGCGTGTTCTTTTGTGATAGTAGTGTCGTCCTCATCGACTTCCCGGAGTCTGCTATTGTGGGTCACTAATACCTTCATTTTTTCCCTATTGAAAAAGTTACACCATTAGTCTCGTCCCCCTCAAATCATGTTGATCGTCAAACGCAGAGAATCTTCTGCTACTTTCAAGGGTTTCGCGTTATCCCGATTGCGACCGTAGTTGTTCATAGCCCGATCACTTAAGTGTTCTATGAGATGGTTGTTTTTCAGCACTGTACCCACCTCCTCGTGCAAGTGTCGACACACCCCAATCTGGTGTCCTTTAGTCCCGTGGTGTTCGCACCATAGATTGGGATTCTTATGAAAGGGGTCAGATCTCATCGGCCTCGAGAATCATGTTTCCTTAATGTTTCTCATAGCCGACAGTAGTTCCACTACGCTGACGTTAAAATTGTATTTGGACAGCCTGGGGCATGTGGAGTCCCGTGGGCCTGATACCTCTTTGTCTTGCAACAATATGTTATTTCGGCAGAGATCCGTTCTCATATCGTTAACGAGCTTATCCACCGATCGAAAACCTCTGTCGCGTCCTTGAGCTCTTTATAACTCCACTATCTAAGACCTTGACGTTAGCCGTTAGGCCGCTAAATCCGAGCGGAATAACCCTTCGACCGAGGTTCACAAGCTTAAGGAAGAGCTTCAGTGCCGAGAAACTTCCCTTACTGTTGAAAGGACATTTTATATGTATAGCATGTGGAGAAAAACTTTGGAAGAGGCCAAGGCGGGCGTCATTGACTTTGATGCCGAGATTTCCAAGGCCCATGAACTAGAGTCAACTGCCCGAAGGGATCTCCCGATTCAAGCGACTGGCACTTCTGTTTCTAGTTCTGAGTTGTCGGGAACTGAGGAATAACTTGAAGAGGATGATGATGAACGCTAGGATTTTGAGTCGGCAACTAATCCACCTATTTCTCCCCGGGGCGGAGATGCTACTCTTCCCCCGGCTTCTGGGGATGCAGTAGTTTAGATTTTTGCTTTCTTTCCTTCTTTTGTTTTCCACTTCATATATTGTACTTGTGCTGCTTGGCACGTTTGTTATATAAAAGCTTTTTCATTTAAGTATTATGTAAAATTTTCTCTTTACGCTGAGTTATGCAAGGTTTCAGGTGTGTTCTTTCCCCGATATCATTTTGGTCCCGGGCATGAATTCTTCCAGAACCAATCCTTTATTGTGAGGGTTTCATAAGAAAGGGCCCTCTTATGTTTACGGTTCTCTTTAAGAGGACGTCTCCTATTCATTCTGGAACTAGCATTTGAAGTACTTGATTAACTTTCAAATGATAAAATTAATTCATTGTTCAGACAATAAATAAGATAAAAATAAAAGGACTTTACTTTAGTCCTTCCATTTTCACAAGTACACAAGCATTCCTCGTGCTGAAAAAGAAATTGCCATTACTTGTTTCTACAGGGCTGATCGCACAGTCCCGGGTCCTGATGATACATCTTTGTTCCCAGATTTTGTAGTCCCGGTGTATGTGGGATAAGCTTATAGTGCAGCACATACTTTCAGTATAGGCGGTGCTTATCAACAATAGTATATTTTGAGATGTGGCACATTACAGTTGCCCGGTAATTTTACTCCGTCTTGATTTTCCAACTCGTATGATCCTTTCCCGAAGATAGTTGAAACCCGATAGGGGCCTTCCCATGTTGGACCCATCTTTTCTGCGTTGAACTTCGGGTATTTTGAGTCATTTTCCTTAAAACCAAGTCTCCCACTTTCAAAAAATTGAGATTGGCTCTTCGGTTGTAATAAATTTTCATTCTTTATTTTTGGGCTACCATCCTTATATGCGCCAAGTTCCTGCGTTCGTCGAGCAACTCCAATCTCACCAATAATGCTTCATTGTTTGCTTCTTTGTCCTCTCAGAAGTATCTCATGGCAGGTTCTCCTACTTCCGTCAGAATCAGGGCATCTGGTCCGTATACGAGAGAGAAATGTGTCTCCCACGTGCTTGATTTGGCCGTTTTTCGATATTCCTAAAGCACTCCTACTAACTGTTCGGGCCATTTTCCTTTGGCTCATGCCAATCTCATTTTGATATTCTGAACATCACTTTGTTGGTCGATTCTGCTTGGCTGTTTGCACTCGGATGGTATGGCGACAATGTGATTGTTTTGTTTTTCAAGTCTTCAAGGAATTTTGGAACCTTTGTGCCTATAAATTGTGGTCCGTTATCGCAGGCTATGTTTTTTAGTATTCCGAACTTGCAAATTATATTCTCCCACAGGAAATCGACCACTTCGCACTCGCCGAATTTCTGGTAAGGACCCGCTTCAACCCATTTAAAATAGTAGTTCATTAAAATGAAAAGAAATTTTACCATACCGAGAGCCGACGACAGCGGACTGACTATGTCCATCCCTCATTTCATGAATCGCCAAGGTGAGAAAATCGAGGGCAATAACTCAACTTGTTGATGCACTAACGGTGCATATCGTTGACACTTATCGCATTTCTAAACATAATTCTTTGCGTCTTGTTCCATCCGGGCCAATAATATCCTACCCTAATTATCTTAATACCAAGGAGTCCTCACTCGAGTGATTTTTTCAGATTCCTTCATGATCTTCTCTCATGACGTAATTAGCTTCGGAGGCTTCTAAGCATAGGGCCAATGGGCCTTAGAAAGATTTTCTAAATAATTGACTTCCCCTGAAGCAGTATCGAGCTGCTTTAATGCGCAGCGCTTGAGATGCCTTGGGATCCTCGGGCAGTTTCCCGTGCTCGAGATAGTCAATGATCTCATTCCTTGAGTCCCAGACCAAATTGGTTGTTCTTACTTCATAATAGCCATCCACATCCAATACTGAATGCATAAGCTGCATAACCGTACCAGATTCTGATCCCTTCATTTTCATGGACGAGGACAGATTCACAAGTACATCTTCTTCTGCGTTTCCTCCCTCGGAATATAGGTTATTGACCATGCAATCAAAGCCTCATACTCGGCCTCATTGTTAGTCAAAGGAACAGTTCTTATAGCCTTCCTTAGGGTTTCTCCTGAGGGCGTGATTAATACTACGCCAAAACTGGACCCTTTCATGTTGAAAGTGCCATATGTGAATAAGGTCCAGACTCTCGATGTCGATTTCGGCACCATCATCGCTTCTTTGGTGGCCAATGGAAGCAGTCTAGGATTGAAATCAGCCACAAAGTAGGCCTAAAATTGTGACTTGATCTCAATCCTAGGTTCATACTTTATATCAAATTCACTCGTCTCGACTGCCCACTTGGCTAGTCGACCTGAAAGTTTAGGTTTGTGAAGGATATTCCGTAGGAAATTTTTTGTCACCACGGCTATCAAGTGACATTAGAAATAAAGCGTACGCTTTCGAGCGGCGGTTACGAGAGCTAGGGCTGGTTTTTCTAGATCTGGGTAGCGGGTTTCTGCTCTCGTTAAAATGTTTCTAGCATAATAGGTAGGAGATTTTCACAAACTAGAACGACGCTTACCGCTACCTTCGAGACCACTAAGTAAATCAGTAATTGCTTGCCTTCCTCCGATTTTGATAATAATGGCGGTCTCGATAAATACCTTTAGAGCCTTCTGACATTTTGGAGTCCATTCGAAGTTGTTCTTCTTTTTCAAAAGTGAAAAGAAGTGATGACATTTTTCCAAAGACCGAAAAATGAATCTGCTTAAAGCGGCCATTCTTCCTGTTAACCTTTGAACCTCTTTCACGTTTGATAGCTGGTCGGGAATGTCCTCGATGACTTCTATCCCTTTTTGCAACACCGGGAATCCTAAGAACTTACCAGAGCTGACTCCGAATGCACACTTTTTGGGGTTAAGCTTCATGTTGTGGTTTCTTAGGATGTCAAAGGTTTCTTGCATGTGTTTAAGATGATCACCTTCTTTCAAAGACTTAACCAGCATATCATCTATGTAAACTTTTATTGTTTTCCCTTTTTGTTTTTCAAACATTTTATTCACAAGCCTCTGATAAGTGGCTCTAGCGTTCTTAAGCCCGAAAGGCATCACATTTATAGCAATATGCGTCGAAGTTCGTTATGAACGAAGTTTTTTTCTAATCCTCCGGGTTCATTTTGATTTGGTTGACCAGGAATAGTCATCGAGAAAGCTCATCAACTCATGCCCGACCATCGCATGGATCATTTGATCAATGTTTGGCAATGGGAACAAGTCTTTTGGGTACGCCTTATTTAGATCCTTATAATCTACACACATGCAAAATTTATTATTCTTTTTTCTGAACTACTACTACATTAGTTAGCTAGTCAGGATAATTTACCTCCCCGATTGAACCGATATCAAGCAATCGAGTTGCCTCTTCTTTGACGAATTTGTTTCTGACCTCGGCAATATGGCATTTCTTCTACCTTACTGAAGGGATGTTAAGATCCATGCTTAACTTGTGCACGGACACCTCTGGCGAAATACCTTTTTTATCCGCATGTGACCACGCAAAACAATCAACGTTAAATTTAAGAAATTCTATAAATCTTGACCTAAGCTCGGGGTTTAGTACTGTCCCCAAGTGGAAATTCCTCTCCAAGAATTTCTCAAACAATGCTACTTGCTCGAGCTCTTCCACCGTGGATTTGATCGCGTCCATTTCCTCTAGTACCTGGAAATATCTTGGTGCTTGATAGGATTCTGATGACTCCTCCCCCATGTTGACTTCGTTCGGCTTGGGAGCAGGTGTCAGTTCCTATAATTTCTATGTCGCGTGCTCCTTCCCTTTGCTACTGTAAACTGAGATCTCGTTCATCTCCCTTGATGCCGACCGATTTCCTCTTATTTGTTAGATTCCCTCCGAAGTTGGGAATTTCAGAAGTTGATGGTATGTTGACAGCACATCATTCATATCGTGCAACCATGGGCATCCAAAAATAATATTGTAAGACATATCGCCGTCCACTACTTTAAAAGGGGTCGTCTTCATTACCTCTTTGGAATTTGTGGGCAACAGAATCTCCTCTCGGGTTGTCATGCTCGCTAAATTGAACCTGACGAGGAGCTTTGTCGCTGGAATATACTTCTAGTTAGCTTGGCTTGTTCCAATGCTCTCCATTGGTTAATGTTGACTAAACTCCCTGGGTCCACCAAAACACATTTAATTTTAAAATCTAAAACATTAGAGAGATTACCATGGCATCGTTGTGTGGTAGTAAGAGTCCATCTGCGTCTTCCTCCGTGAAGGTAATGTCGTCCTCAGCGATTTACCGGAGTCTCTTACTCTGTGTTACTGATATCTTCATCTTTTTCGCTGTTGAAAAGGTTACACCATTAGTCTCGTCCCCCCTAAATCATGTTGATCGTCAGACGTGGAGGATCTTCTCCTGCTTTCAAGGGTTCCGTGTTATCCCGGTTGCAACGGTAGTTATTCTTAGCCCGGTCACTTAAGAATTATCTGAGATGGCTGTATTTCAAGAATGTCGCCACCTCCTCACGCAGATATAGGCAGTCCCCAATCCGGTGTCCAGCAGTCCCATGATGTTTGTACCACAGAATGGGATTCCTATGATTGGGGTTAGATTCATCGGCCTCGAGAATCGTGTTTCCTTATTGTTCCTCATAGCCGACACTAGTTCCACTGTGCTGACATTGAAATTGTATTTTGGACAGCCTGGGGTAGGTGGAGTCCCGGGGGCCCGATACCTTGTTTCTTGCAACGATCTGTTATTTCGGCCGCGATCCGCTCTCCTATCGTTAGCGAGCCTATCCGCCGACCGAAAACCTCTACCGCGTCCTTCAGCCTTTTCTTAGTGAAAAACCGACCTCTGGAAGACCGTGGGTCTGCGTCAAAATCACCCTTCAACTTTTCCTTATTTTTCTCTCGATCCCGTCCCTTAGTTGAAGCCAGGAAACCGAGTTGCTCATCCTCAATTCTTATCTTTGACTCGTGGCGGTTGTGAACATCTTCCCAAGTTGTTGCTTGGAACTCGAGCATACTTTCTTTCCATTTTGGGGAAGCGTCTGAACTCCTCAGATTCAGCCCTTAAGTGAATTTCTTAGCCGCTCATTCGTCCGGTACGACCGGTAAAATTATCCTTTCCTTTTGGAATATGGTCACAAACTTCCACAACAATCGGACTCTCCTTGTGCAATTCTGAATATGTCGACCTTCCGGGGACCGTACCTGGCCATGACATGGGCCTTGATAAAAGAGCCCGCGAGCATCTCAAAAGAATTTATTGAGTGCTCGGGTAAAAGTGAGTACCATGTCAGGGCCCCTTTTGTGAGAGTCTCCCCAACTTCTTCAACAAGACAAACTCAATCTCGTGCGGAGCTGAGTCATTTCCCTTCACTGCTGTTGTGTAAGTGGTGATATGATCCTGAGGATCTGAAGTCCCATTATATTTTGGCACGTCGGGCATTTTGAACCGCTTCGGGATCAACTCCGGTGCCGCACTTGGTTTGAATGGCAACTGAATGTATTTCTTTAAATTCGGTCCTTTCAATACTGCGATACACCCGAGATCTGGTCCATTCGAGCTTTTATTTCCCTCATAAACGCATGAGTTCGGTTTAAAAGGGATTATTCTCAATGTTGTTAACGAATTCGCTATCGTTCCACCGTCCCTATCGAAGCCGACCTCACCCCTCGGGGTGTTGTTATCAATCCTTTGTGATGTTTGGTTTGTGGGAGCACCGAGAGGAACTGGGCCTCGTCCATTTGCATTGTTGAAAGCACCCGCCAACGCCTTCTTCAACTCTGTCATTACCTGATTCTGTCGTGAGAGATGGTCCATAATAGCCTTTTGTTACTCCCTCGGGATTCCTACTATTTTCGCGACGTGCTCGTCTTCACCATCATCAGGAGTTGCCTCCCGAACACATCGTGGATTTTGCCTTCCATGGACCGGCGACTTCGTTGCGGGTATCACTGATTGAATCTTCGTGTTAACGCTGATTTTCTTGGGCCTCAATGTTGTGCGCGATGTTGACATCGTTATCTGCCATTTTTTATGATTTTTCACTAGGAAACAAAGAATTAAACAGATTAGTAATAGATGCAAGGATCAACCCGATTATGCAACTGTCTAAGCCCCACGGTAGGTGCCAAACTGTTTACCCGTAAAATGATACTGTTGAATTTATATGTAATTTATAGACAAGCGAGTCGGTTTGATCCCAAAATGATAAGTAAATTAAATAAAATACAATACTTAGCATTGAAATCGAGATAAGACAGTGAATAGATTTATTCCGGGAGCAGACCTTTCGAAGGCAGTAATAGCAATATTAATAAGCAAGAAATAGTTATTAAGCTTTTGAATAGTATATAGCATAAGTTTGTCAGGAAATTCGTCCCTTTACAATGGCTGTTGAGCTCTCTATTTATAGTTGCACCTAAGGAACAAAGTCCTAGGATCAATCCCCTCTTTAATGACAATTATGAGGACCATTGAAGATTGTGTAACGGCAGGCCATGAATGTCATATTCTCTATAACGGACTATATATTTAATACTACATAATAATATTCATTGAATGCTATTGGGTGACATGAGCAACATTCCTTTCGGGGGCTTCCCGGTGTCAACCGAGACTGCTGCTCCCGGCCTTGATTTCCATGTGTCTCTCTTTTCATCTGTCTCCAGTTCCACGTGTTGTTCTACTATACAAGTATCTAATATGAGCAAATTTTACCCTATACAACAACCAACATTTAGCCAATTACTTCTAAAATACGACCGCTTTTAATTACAAAGTGGTCAGTCATTCCTCTTGCTAAAGCGGCAAATGGTCGATTCTTCTAAGCTTCATCTAAGAAGTTTCTAGGTGTTTGAAGCAATATTTGTTACTCCCTCCGTTACAGTTTATGTGAATCTATTTTTTTTTTTGGTCCGTTCCGAAAAAAATATGATCCTTTCTAAATTTGGAAACAATTTAGTTTAAACTTTCAATTATTTCCTTGATGAGAAACTATTATAACCACACCAATATTCTAGACCTTTTTGGTTTGCTTAGGACCATAAATTTTAAAAATCTTATTATTTCTTAAATTTCGTATCCAGTCAAACAGGTTTACATAAATTGGAACAGATGGAGTATTTCTTAGCAAATGCATGCTTCCATTTCTTTGCTGTGTCTACTCATAGTATCGTCGTGGCACCCCCCCCCCCCCACAAGCACCCCCGGCTCCCCAGCCCCACTTGGTGTTTGAGCACCACCACCTTCACTAATTGCTTTTTCTTTCTACAGATTCTAGCATAGAACACATATATGTTAACGGAATTAACGGAATTTCAGAAGAAGAATCATAGCACACACTCATTATTGTAGAGGACACAACACAATTAACGGAAAATCTGGACAAGGGGTCAAAAGTTCTTGAAATATTTCCTAATCGCTAATGGTTTCGCACTTTGAAAAAAAAAGATTCAAGTTAATGATTGGGAAATCTTACTCGAGATTATCATTATTGGAAAACTTGAGTGAAGATTTTTGGTTTGTCGAGTCTGAATTCCTCTACTGGTTCGAGCTTGGTTGGGGCCGATTTGTTTTGAAATTTTGGATTTTCAAAATTGAATATTTTTCGAGTGAATATTGTTAGAATGGATTGAGCACATTTTAAGGAATTCGAATTTCAATTTTGGGACGGTTTAATGGAGATTTAATGTGTTTTGAATTAAAATTTGAGTGAAGTTCAACGTGAAAGAAGATGGGATATGTATCCCCGTGTATCATATGTGCATTCCGTACGTATCTCCTGTATATCCATGTCTACCTGTAGGTAATATGTATGTGATCGTAGAGAAATTTTTTAACTCGATTTCAACTGCGAATTTGACTTCTAACCAGTTCAAATCACATTCAATTTTCCTCAAATTTTATATGTTGCCTCCACTATGCCTTTTTGACAAATTCTAGTCATACCCATTGAGAATTTTTTTTTTTTACTTAGTTTTTTGAATGTACTATATCATTGATATCAAATTTTTAGTCCAAACTAATCCAAATCATCTCCAATCTTGCTTAAATTTTATATATTGCCTCTTCTATGAGTTTGTAATAAATTTCGACCATACACACTAACAAACAATCCTTTTTGCGTAGGCCTTTTTGAATATTGTATGTCACTGGTAACTTTCCTGGCTATTTTTAGTAGCATAATTTAATAGCTAGTTGTTGGTAAGTAGTGTCCACTTGTGGCTTAATCCTATAGTTCTCTCGAAAAAAAAACTTTAAGATATATATAAAGTTGGATAAACTAGATAAGAAGGTAAAATATATACACAAATTTGGTAGGAATGTTGCCCCAATTGATAAAAGTATTAACTTTTTGCTTATTGTATAATACGTCCATCATTTTTAGTTTAAATGGTTGAGTAACTAGTTATTTAGGCTAATTTTTTCTTTATCATTTAACGGAAATAAGAAGTTCATTTTGTATGTAGCAGTAAAAGATCAACTTGGTGAGATACATTCTATCCTGATATCACATTTGATACACCTTCTAATAGAATAAGTTATTGCAAATGAAGCTTTACTTTCTGTAACGACCCGGCATGTCATTTTAAGTTTTAGCATTTCATTCGGTAGTTTGAGATTTTGAATAGTTTCATATTATGCATTATGCCTTGCGTGTATGGTTGGTTTCGATTTTCGAACGGTTCAGGATTGATTTAGAAGAATGATTCTCGTTTAGAAGATTTAAGTTGGAAGAGTTGACCAAGGTTTGACTTTTGGGTAATCGAAATCGGGTTTTGATTATTCCAATAGATTCATATGGTGATTTTGGACTTGTATGTACGTTTGGATTTAGTTAAAGATGTTCCTAAAAGAATTCGACACTATTTGTCGAAAGTTGGTAATTTGAAGAGCTTAAGAGTTCATAAGTTTGACCAGGAGTTGACACTCCAATTGATTTTCCGAGAATTTGGTTAGGTCTTTATAGTTGAATTTAACTTGTGTGAAAAGTTTAAAACTAATCCGAAGTGTCTAACTATGATTCAGACACTCTTTTGAAAGAATGAAGTTTAACAACTTAAGAGAAATTCTTTTCGGTTTGAGCCTCGATTCTTTGTTGAGATGTTCCCGTGGGGGTCCCGAGGGGCTCAAGTGTGTTTTGGATCATTGGTTGGTAAATTAGTTATGTTAAGGATTTGAAGTTTGACCATGGTCAATATCGGGTCAAGATGACATCTTTTCAAAGTTTTGAGTGCGCAAGCAGGTTCGTAGCATATTTTATGATTAAAATTGTGATGACCCGATAGGTCATCTTATCTTTTAGAACCTAATTCTATGTTTCGAGGTCTCAAAACCCTTATTTTAGCCTTTCTCGATTTGTGCGCGCAGTTCGAGTGTTCTTCCGGAAGGCTTATATGTTAAAAAACTGATAAAAATAAGAATTTTACCTTAAAAATTTATTTAAGTTGGCTTCGGTCAATATTTTGGAACAACAAACTCGGATTCGTATTTTAACTGTCCCAGTATGTCCGTATCGTAATTTGGGACCTGGGCGTATGCCCATAATCGAATTTGGAGGTCCCTAGCTCGAATTATTAATTTTTGTTGAAAAATTAAAAGTTTGAAAGTTTTATGGTTTTAAGGATCGACTGATGTTTGGATTTATTAATACCGGGTCCGTATTTTGATTCCAAAGCCCGATATAAGTCCACTATGATATTTATGACTTGTGTCGAATTTGGTAAGAAAGGAAGTTGATTTGACGTGATTCGGACATTCGATTGTGAAAATAAGAGTTTTAAAGCTTTGTTGAAAATTTCATTTGATTTGGTGTCCTATTCGTAGTTCTAGGGGTTATTTTGATCGCGCGAGCGAGTTCGTATGATGTTTTAGGACTTGTGTGTATGTTTAATTTGGAGCCTCGAGGGCTCGGGTGAGTTTCGGATAGGCTACGGGGTGAATTGAACTTAGAAAATCTGGTGTTTTGCTGCAGCTGATTTCTGGTGTGTTGTGCTTCATGATCGCGAAGCCATTCTCGCGGTCACAAAGGGGATCTGGCTTGGGGGAGGATTTTACACTACGCGAGCGCGAGACCATGGTCGCGAACCCGGAGCATTGGGTGGTTTGCTCTACGCGAACGCGACCAGTCACACGCGAACGCGTAGTGTTAGCTAGGCTGGGCAGGGGACTTGAGGTTACACTTCACGAATGCGGGTCTTGTCTCGCGAACGCTAAGGTCAGGGGGGTAAACCTTTGCGAACGTGTGTAGCCTCTTGCGATCACGTAAGAATAACAAGCACTGCTCTTCGCGAACGTGTCAGGATTCATGTGAACCCGATGAATACCTGACGCGCAGTTATTCAAAACAGAACCAAAACAGGATTTTTGCCATTGTTTCAAAATTTCAAAACTAGAAGACATAGAAACAATTTTCCCAAGAGATTTTCTTCTCCAATTTATTGGTAAGTGATTCTAACCTACTTTGTTTCAATTACCTATTATATTTCATGAGTTTTCAACCTAAAATCTAAGATTTTCATGGTGGAAATTGGGAGTTTGGATAGAATTAGAGATTTTTATATAATTGGAATTTAGACCTTGAATTGAGGTCGGATTTCAAAACAAATTACATAATCGGGCTCAGGGGTGAATGGGTAAATGGATTTTGGTCCGAACCTCGGGTTTTGACAAAGTGGGCCCAGGGTCGATATTTGACTTTTTGGAAGAAAGTTTGGGAAATCTAAATTTATGCATTGTAATTGATTCCTTTAGCAATAATTGATATTATTGAGTCGTTTGTGGATAGATACGAGTGGTTTGGAGGTGGATTCTAGAGAAAAAGTTGTGATTGAGCATTGAGTGGCCTTTGGAGCGAGGTAAATGTTGTGTCTAACCTTGACTTGAGGGAATTAGGAACCCTCTGGCTATTTGCTATGTGAATTTCATGTGAGCGGCGTATATGTGAGGTGACGAGTACTTATGCGCCTCCAGATTATCTGTTTTCCCGCTTTTTCTCATATTATCTCTTTCCCTGTCTTAACTGTTACCTGCTCTAATTGTATTTCCATGCCTAATTGCTACTTGTTAGACATTATTTCCTCCTGTTCAGTATGTTAGTTCTTTCCATAGTCTCATAATATCCTACTATTTGCTTAAGCTGGTTTGTCTGTACCTTTTAGTTGTAAATTCCAAATTGGTCTCGCCGTGTAGTACTATTATGTGAACTTTCATGGTGTACAAGTTCCTATTTGTTTCGGGTTGGTGTTTAGGGACTTTGAAGAGTTTCTGTGATTTGAATTGTGATTTTTATGTGTGTATTGAGTACTTGATAATGATATGGTGGGATCGGATTGCACGCTGCACTAGGTGGAATAATGGTGATATATTGAGATGGAATAAGGGTGAATCGATAGTGTACGACGGGAACGGGTTGCACGCTGCAACATGTGTAATAAGGATGGATTGTTTGGTGGAATAAGGGTGAACCATGATCGTGTTATTATGATTGTTGATACCCAACTTACTTACTTTCTGCTTTGCTTCCTTAACTGGTATGTTCCTATCACAATGTCATTCTGAGATTCAAATCTATGTGCTCCTTGTTGATTTGCTTCTATTAAGGTTGTGTCTTTCTATACTAGCATAACTACTGTCTAATTAACTCTGTTTACTGCCTGACCAGCATGTCTAGGTTTCATTCTTCTTGTTTGTTACTTTAGCTAGCATATTTACTTGAATTCCTGTTTACTTCCTTCAACTAGCATTCTCATTTTAGTATCTCAGACTCCTAATTTATCTGATTAACCCCAATTGGCATGACTAATTCTGTGTAGTAGACCCCTGTCCTCATCATGACTATTCCTGCATTCAATCTCTATGCTTTACTGTCTATTACCACTTTAGCTTCAAGTATGATTTCCCTGTTAAGACTCTGAGTCAGTAGTTTGTGTTCTAATGCTATGAATTTGGTTGCTGGTTGTCAATCAACCCCTACTTGTTCTGTGTACTTGTTGTTCAAAATGCTCTCCTTCTTATCATCCTTATGTACTCCTGTTTCAAGTGTTTTGTGTTCCCAACCCCTGCTCCCTTTTGTGTAACTGTTTGTACACCTAGAACTAATTGACAAACTGAAGTTGAATCTGGGAAATATGATGCTTCTGTGACCATGTTGTTGTTTGCTAAACCTTCCTTCAAAAGGTTTTCAACATGTTTTTCACTCCTGATATGTTTTTCCTAAACTATAGCTACTCCTGAAGTATTTTCACTCCTAAAGATTTTACCTCTATACTGTCTTCCAAAAAGTCATCTCAACTATGTCAAGCACTCTCACTTCTACTCTTAGATTACTTAAGTTCTACCCCTCCAGTGTGTGTACTTCCTAGGAATCCATGAGATTCCTCTGAACGCTGACACACTGGGGCTGGCTCTTCCACACTGCACAAAAACTATTTTCTTTAAAGGATCCTTGGTGTGAGCATTGCCCGGGGTCCCTGAGGTTCTTGGGAACTTTGACGCACCAGATACCCTATTGGGCATTATGAGATATTGGTACTTTGGATTTGGTTGAAGGCCTGACCCTCCAGGTTTACTTTTAGGCCTATCCAGGCTCCCTATAGAATAACAATTTCATTACTTAAATTCATTCATTCTTGGCCTGTAATAATAATTCTTGTAAAACAGATATTGGGGATATTAGTAAAATGGGAGGGACCTTTATATATGCTTTGTGGGGAAATCGGGTAGAAATCATGCTCCTGGGATTGTTGTGATTATTTATGCATTAGAAACCATGCTTATAAGATTATTTTGTGCACTAGAAAACATGCTTATATGTGCATCATATCATTCGTCCTAAACTTCCGCTTTCTAGAGTTCTGCATATTCATGTCTGCTTAGAAATCCTGTCACTATGTTGTTATTAATTCTGCCTAAAATCATGATCCTTCTCTTATGTGCATTAGAAACCATGCTTTAGGACTTTTATTTCACTTTTATAAATACCATGTCTATATCGCATAAAATCAGTAGCAACCATGTCTATAAGGGTAATTTTAAAAGCAGTCCCAACACCTAGATAACATTTTTACAGAGATAAATGTATAAAATCAGTTATGTAATGTTCATCACCTAGACAACATGTTTATGGGGCATCTCGGATCCACGCCTAGGAGAGCTTGTAGGATAATTGAAATCTTGCGAATTGTAAAACTATGCCTTGCTTATTTGTGAACTGCCCAGATTCAACAGATTCTAAAATCAGTAGGCAAACTGATTAGGTTTCTACCACTTCGCCTTAACATAATACTGCAAATTCTCTGCTTGTCATGCTCACCTAGATACCCTGTTCTAGGACCTTTCTGAAACATCTGAAATCTTGTTGTTTGAGACGTGCTAATTATCTGTTTATTTGTGGAGGTAAACATGAGCCCCTTAATTGTTCTTTTATTTGACAGTCCTATATGTTATTTGTTGTTGCTTAGATTTTATCCTTTTAAGCACTTTAGGAGAGTCTAGAATTGCTTTAATTAGAGGTCTTAAACACCTCCAGGGCCATAAGGAAAGGGACGAGTGATGCACGCCTAGAGTACGTTTAATTAGAATCGCTTATATAACCACCAAGGGGAGGGTAATTGGGTAGTAAAGGATATGATTCCCTGTGCCCTAATGCTATTTGTAACCCCTCTAGTTGAGGAAGGTTTACCGAGTATTGCACATATGTGATCCTATAGGCTAATAAACCTAGGACCCATTTATTCCCGTTTCTTTTTTAATCCATATGTGATCTTAAACTGCTTTACTTGCTTAATGAATAATTCACCAAATTTGAGTTTGGTCGAGACCCACCGTTGTGGACCTCGAGGGGTGCCTAACACATTCCCCTCGAGGTAATTTCAAGCCCTTACCTAATCTCTGGTAGTGTAAACCGGTTTCATGAGTTACTTACATTAGGTTCCCTAACACACCTTAGATCCGTTAGGTGGCGACTCTTCAATTTCCATACCCCTTTCCCAAAAAAGGAAAGGAGTTGTCCCAAAATGTCGAAACCTGATTCCGCGAGGAAAAAGAGGGCGCGACAGTGATATGGTGGGATCGGGTTGCGCGCTACAATACCTTTATATATATTCATTGTTGTTCATGCTATTATGGGGAAATAAGGGATGAATATGAGATGTACGGTGGGATCGGATTGTGTGCCGCAACAACCTATGTGTTCATGTTTCCCTGAGATGTGTTAGCTTTACGGTATTCTCTTTTGCATTTGAGGATCAGTAATTTCTGAACGCTGTTGACTTATTTCCGGGAGTTGTAGTTATTTCTTGCAATTTACTGCTTTATACTATTCTGCATTTCCTTTTCTTCTTTTATTATATATACTACGTTCAGGTTGTAGTGTGAGTGACCCGCCTTAGCCTCGTCACTGTTTCGTCGAGGTTAGACTCTACATTTACGAGTACATGTGATCGGTTGTACTCATACTATACTCTGCACTTCTTGTGCAGATTTTGGTACCGGTCCGAGATGATCGTGAGGTTAGATGCTGGATTTATTCAACAGGAGACCCAAGGTAGATCTGCCGGCGTCCGCACACTCTGGAGTCCCCTTCTAGACATTGCACTTTACTGTTTCTTTCCTTTAAAAAACAATTGTATTTCCTTCAAACTTTTACTTGTAATAAATCTTAGAAGTTCGTGAATTGTGACTCCAGATATGGGTAGTAGTATATATTGAGGTTGTTATATATTTCTGCACTCATTTTAATTTATTTTAGTTTGATTGTTGTTATTTACTGAATTGAATAAGGATTGGTTTAGTAATTCTCTAACATTGGCTTACCTAGCAAGTGAAATATTAGGCGCCATCACAGGTCAGACGGTGGGAATTTTCTGTCGTGACAAAAATGCATGTATGATTTGTGTACGGGAGGTTCCGAATGAGTTTTGGGTGCTAAAACAAAGATTTTTTTATTGCTGGTTTTTTTTTCTAGTGTAAATAATATCAAAAATACCACTGAAATTTTCAGCTTTCTTTTAAAACTTCAAAACATTATATCTCCCTCATTTTAAGGCCAAATTGGGTGATTCAAGAGGTTATCTTGGGTGTAATCTGGCAAGGATCAAATTGGGCTTATCAAATGTGAGTTTCGGGATAATCTAGAACCTAAATCGAGTTGGGACAGCTGGTGCATTTTGCTTTTGTTTCGAAATTTAATTACTTTTTGTCACAGGGTTTTGGAGCTCGATTTTGAGAGATTTTGAAGGGATTTTTATCTAAAAATATTGAGTAAGTGATTGTAATCAAGTTTTAACTATATTTCATGAATATACCTTAGATTGTAACAATAAATTCATGAGAATCAAAAAGGAAAATTAGGAAATTTGTAAAGTTTTTGAAAAATGAAGAATTGAGTTTGAAAGTCGGTTTGGAATCGAATTTGAAAATAAAACACATATATAGATTCATGGGGTTATGTATAGTCAAAATCTACCCTTGGTCCCGATTTTTGACCGGAAGGTCCCATGGTTGACTTTTGTTGACTTTTTCGGAAAAATGTAAAGATCATAGCTTTATTTATTGTAATTGATTTCTCTTGTATTGTTTGATGTTTTAAAGTCAATTTTGGTTAGATTTGAGCCATGTGGAGGCGAATTTGGAATTGGATTTGAAAGCAAAATAAATATATGAACTCGTGCGATTATGGGTAGTCGGAATCTACCCTTGGACCCGTGTTTTGACCGGACGAGCTCGGAGTTGACTTTTTGAAAAAAAATATAAAGATTATAGCTTTATTTATTGTAATTGATTTCTCTTGCATTGTTTGATGTTATTAAGTCATTTTTGGTTAGATTTGAGCCATGTGGAGGTGGATTTTATGGGAAAATCTATTTTGAGGGATGAATTGGCCTAGTTGAGGTAAGTATCTTGCTTAACTTTGTGTGGGAGAAACTATCCCTTAGGATTTGGGTTGATTGTGCTATTTGTGTTATGTGAAATCGTACGGAAGGTGTCGAGTTGGTACACATGATATATGTAGTATTTGGCCGATTTAGGTTATCTAGACTCTTTCCATGCCTTTGTTTAGACTGTCATAACATGTTATATATCTCATTGTTAATCTACTCTTACTTGCGCTATTTGACGATGTTAACACCTGTTCTACCTCTTACTTGTTATTTTGTTCTTATATGTTTTAGTTGAAGTTATTGCCTTCTTTATTGTCTTGTTACCTCTTAATTATTGAATTTTAATTGAAGTTGTTATTTCGTGGAATATCATCTTGTTGAATTATTGGTAATTGAAGTTGTAATAGCCATTATCACATTGAGGCGAAGTTTTTAATTGTTGAGATACGTTTCCTTGTTGAGCATTCTCATTCATTTTGTTATTGTTGAAATTGTTGTACACATTGTGGTTAAGTCATGGACTATTTGTTGTGAGAATATTGGTGTTGTTGACTTTGTGGCAAGTTGTGGCGTATAGGCTCTTGTGGTGCGAGTTGTGATTTTGTGATATTGATACGCATGCGGTGGTATAAGACTAGGGGTTGATACGCATGTGATGAGATAACGTGGTCTTCATACGCATGTTACTAGTTGGAGAACTAATTGAAGTCATGCAGTGAGATAATGTGCACTAAAATACGTGTAGCTATTTCAGTAAAAATAAATTTTAAAACTATATGTAGGCTCACGCGGTGATATAAGGAAATATTGTAATTGAAATTGTGAAATGAGGATACGAGACGGTACTCATACATTCTATGTTGGAAAAACTTGTTGATTTGAACGGTCGTTGTTCTTCGTTGAATCATTCATCTACATTTTGATTGTGTTTGGTTATTCGTTGTTTTCTTGGTATTGTAACGATTGTGGTTTCTTGTGTGAGTCATGAATTCTACGTGTTTTGTTGTGTTTCTTTAACATGCCAATATATGCCTCCATTATAACTTGATGAATTGATTGTCAATGTGAATTTAATTGCATGGAGTCACTATATCATAATCTGTTGAGTTGTTGGTAATATAATGATTTAAATAAAAGAATTATTAACATACTTTATTCTATATGCCTCTTAAGATAGAACTCGTTATCTTACTCGTATTCTAAATGGTTATCGCACTTTTACTATAATTAAATTTTCAAATTATACCCATCACCCTGTTAGATGCTTACCTTACTTCAAATTTTTATCATGTTTTTCTTTAACAAATTCTATATTTATTTGTTAATTTAACTGATACTTTTACTCAATTTATTGATTTCTAAATTAAACCTATCCATTACTGTTTCGTATAAATTGTATATTAATTTACTTTACATGATTTCTAAAACAAACTCATTATTTTATTTGACGCTTTACTTTATTCAACATTGTTATTATGTTTTATGGTATTTAAACATATTTCTCGTCATCTAAATTGATATTTGCGACTATTGTAAAATACATGGTAGCACGTGGGCTTTGCCGTGCGAAGGTGTTATGAAATCAAATGCTCTTGAATGGGTAACTGAATATGGAAATAAACTTTTTTCTCCTATATTAGAATGTAATCAATCACTTTGCTATAAGTTTTGACATGCATCTTTGGTGGCGTGACCATCACCCCAAAAGCGAATCGGCTTAGGATGGTCGTTCGGGCAATTTAGATTGAATATGAGAATTTTAATTTGTATTTTTAATTTTCGAATTGAAGAAATGATAATATAAATCTAATTCAAATATTGGATCGGATTTTTTAAGTTCGATTTCAGATTAATTGGTTTGGATATTATGAATTTCCGGTTTTAAGCGTATAAGTTGAGATGTTTCTGCTTTTTATAAAAATGAATATTCATAAGACGTACTCAAAGTTAAATTGCCTGAAAAGTTCTTCATTCTTATCGCAATCATCCAAATAAAGTATTTAAGTAATGATATTATTATAAAGAAGACATTAGTACGGCCGATAAGAAGTAACAATAGTAAAATCATGTCCAAATAGAAAGTATTCTGACAGTAAATTAATAAATAATTAAATATATGAGATAATATCTAATAGGTAGGGTATTTAACTTATTGGATTTTGGGATATTCAGAAATGAGAAGTAACAAATCCAATATCCAAAAATTTTAAAACTAAAATCCAAAATCCAATCCGTAATTTGAAAATTCAAACCAAACATCCAGAAAAATCGGATTTCTATTTGATAGTCTCTCTGTAGAAAATAATATTTTTTTGATGCAGATTATTTAAGAGATGGATTGGTTAACCTATTTTTGTTACTGAAAAGACATTAACAGTTAAATATGAGCAAACGACTTCTTCTCTTTCTTTAGAAATTTCAAGGAAGAAGATAAAATGTTCGCAGATGGTTGGTACTCAATACACATATTCGTTGTAAAACCGTCTTATGTCTCTGCAAAGACAAAATAAAATATCCATTTTGAAACACGTGGAGTAATTATTTTTAATGTAAACTGTAAGAGTATATCTAAATTTACTTTACACACTAATAATTATTGAATACTAAAACTGTTTATATATATATATAACTTCTTACTTACATAAAATACACGCAAATACTGTATTAGAGGCGCTGAAGTTCCGAAGTCAATCACCAAACAGATGCAGGGAGTCATGGATCAACTAATAGATACATTAAAAAAAGAAGGAAATAACGACGTATTTTAGCGACAAATTATTTTTAATCACTAATTGAAGGGAGTCTTCGAGTAACGATAAATTTGTTTTCGTAAAAGAGTTGGAGAAGTGGAAACAGCCACTAATGCTTGCACACCCTTTGGGTACGGTCCTTCCTTAGATCAAACGTGAACGCTGGATGCCTTGCCCAAGTTGCCCCTTTTTCTTAATTAACAACTTATATTGCAAAATAATTATAAAAGAATCAGTATCTATTGTAGCAATGTATTTGTAGGCATATAAACTTTATTAGAATTAAATCCGTAAAATATTTTGGACTATATATTAAATTCAAGATATATTGGTCCAAATAAATACTACGGGCTAATATTATTGAATTGATTATAAGCCCAATATATATGGATTAAATAAATAAGTCTTAATCCATTGGGCTAGTCCATTTAGTTGGGCTACAAATGATGAGCCCACTTTATTAGGCCCAATGTGCCATCTTCCTAGAGGCCCAGTGCCACGTGTCAAATGACGTGGCATGCCAAGTCAAATGAAAGAGCCAATAGGACCATGCCACGTGTCAAAATGACAAGACATGTCAAGTCACATTAAAAGACCAATGAAATCGCGCCACGTAACATGTTCTGGCCAATCAAATACGGCCATGTCACAGTTCAATTTGATTGGTCGGAAAGAGTTTATTTTTATCATAACTCTTCCCCTCCACAACTATAAATAGGGGTCTTCATAACTCAAAAACGGGGACCATAAGTTATAACAAGAAGCAAGAGAGCTCGTGGATCAAACGCCGTAATTTCTTTACAAGTTTCAAGCTTCAAACAATCAAGTTCAAGCTCAAGAACGAAGAACAATTCAAGTATTCAAGATCAAGAACGAAGTCAAATCAAATATAAGCGTTCAAGATCAAGGCAACTTGTTCGTGATACAATTCGTGGCAACAATCAAAGTGTTCGCGACGGATAAATCAAATTTAAATTCAAGATCTAGCTCAAAGGCCCTTGAATTTATATTGAAAGAAGAATCAGACGATTCATAGAAATTGTACACTCATAATGTTCGAAATAAAATACTACGATTGTTGCAATATTTTTTCGGTCTTGATTTTTATTTTCTCGACGCAATTTATTGTCTACAGTATTAGTATTAGCGACAGAAAATAAAATCCATCGCTACCTACAAAATTAGCAACCGAATCATAGTGATATAATTTATTAAATATCAGTGACGTATTTAGTAACTAAATATTCTTCACAAGTATTATCATATATTTTAAAAGTAGTTGCGATGGTATTTTCCGTCGCTAATGGTTTAATTTCAAAATAAATTTACAAAGTTAAATTTAGCTACGTAGTCCTAATTTCGTCGCGATTTCTCATTTTTCTTCTTTTTATTATTTTATTATATATTTTTTAAATTTTAATAATTTTTTTTGAAAACGAAATCATAGTGATTAAATTTATTAAATATTAGTGACATATTTAGTAACAAAATATTCTTTCGCAAATGTTATCATATATTCTAAAAGTACTTGCTACGGAATTTTTCGTGCTAATGTTTTTTTCAAAAAATAAAAATTGCAAAGTTAAATTTAGCGACAAAGTACTAATTCCGTTGCTATTTCTAATTTTTCTAATTTTTATGATTTTATTATATATTTTTATCATTTTTGATAATTATTTGAAAAAAAATTATTTGTTTTACTTTCTAGGCTAGAGTTCACGATATTGAAAGTTCAGTTACAATCGAGTTGATTGTAGGATTTAAGGTAGTAAAATTGGTCCTTTTAGTAGAGTTGTAACCTCAAATATAGTTGATTGCGAGCGTTAGGTACTAGAGATCCTTTGATTGTTGAATTATAATCTAAAATTGCTCTTGTTGTTAGTGAAGTTTTAAGAAAATCCTACACATGTACGTCGTGATTTTTACTCCCTCGAGCCAGAAGATTTTTCACATAAAATACTTATGCTCTTTAATATCTGCACTTCACTTTCAGTTTGATTCCAGAATATTCAAATTGAAGAACCAAGTTCTTTAATATAAGAAATTCGAGCAAGACATAATTTACTTTTTTTGTGTGTGTCTTGGTGTGGACTCTAAATTATCGATTTGAGTTTGGCGACTTAGGATAACGGCACCGCCTACCATATAAAGCCTCATATGGTGCCATCTGAATACTAAAGTAGCAGTTGTCGTTGTAGGCAAACTCCGCCAATGGTAGAAACAAATCCCACTGGCCTCCAAAATAAATAACACAAGCCCTCAACATATCCTCAGGATCTGGATAGTCCGCTAGGACGGGCCATCCGTCTGCGAGTGAAATACAATGATGGTGACTTCCAAATCCACTACTAAAAAGTAAATGGATACGGTCGCATGCAATGTAATATATCCAACTATGAGTCAGGGTCGAATCCCACAGAGAATAATATGTAGGCGATTAGGCGTGTAAGAGAATTATCACTTATTATGCTAAGCCAAACACTTAAAAGGGATTGAGAAAATATTTATGTCTAAATGCGAAAACGTAAATTAACCTAGAAAGAGAGTAAAATGATCAATGGCTACAAGCATGGATACAATGGGAATTACACTCAAGTAACCATCCAAAGTATTTCACGATTTTATAGATATGAGCGTGTTTATGTTAATTAGCCTCGGGTTATAATTCTTTATTAGCTTCTTCCGAAGACTAACAAGACCTCCTAATTGAATTGCCCCTAAAACAATTAAGAGATCAAGCACACCCGAATATAGCTATAAATAGTTCAATCCTATCCATAGTATAATCTATAAAGTGAGGGTTAATGCCTCAAGTCCTTGTTAATTAATCTTTTCCAACCCCAAATTATCTTTTCCAAAATTAATTCGATGTTAATGGGTGAGTCCTAGGGTTAGCTAATCCCTTTGGAAATATTAAACAACAAGCATAATTAAAGAAACAATAACTCTCTTCAATATAAATAAAAATCGTTCAATACATAAGCACAACAAGATATTTAATCCACACTTTAAATATGAATATCCCATAAATAAGATTCAAGTATTGAAAAAAAAATATTACACACTTGGATATTCAATACAAAATAAGAAAATTAATAAATGAATATAAATGGGTAAGAAATTCTCAACCAAAAGTTTCAAATCTTCAAGATTCAAGTGTGTGTGCAAGAACCCTAATTCCAAAACTTGTCTTCTCTAGTCAAGAGACTAAAAAATAAGCCAAAAATCTCCAGAGATCAGCCAAAGATGAGCTAGGTCTTGTATTAAAGGGCTTGAGGCCAAATCTTGTAAAATTACAAAAACGCCCAGTACTGAAGCACGATCCTCGCATTTGTGAAGAGATGTTCTCATTTGCGAAGAGATGTTCGCATTTGTGAACCATGTCTTTTCTGGTGATAATCGCATTTGCAACGAAGGACTTCGCATTTGCAAACACTGTTGGACCTAGTTGACTTCGCACTTGCGGTTCACACTTTCACATTTGCGAATGTTACTGGCATGGTTGACTTCGCAATTTCGAGCTTCTGCTCGCGTTTGCGACACCTGAGGCCAATTTATAGATTTCTGCTTTTGAGCCCCTTTGTGACTTTTTTTTGCTTGGTTTCTTTCCGATCACTCTAAATCACATAAAACTTGTAAAATAGAAGTAAACAGCATTAAACACACTATTTTATCAATCAAACATAGTAAAAATCTAAGATTAAAGACGAGATAAGTTGGTAAAATACCAACTTATCAAGTTCTCAACTCCATATGTGTACCCAACTCTCGCTAAATAGCTCTCCAAAAGTGCAAAGTGAATTGCGTGCGGCAGTCTGAAATGATAGAAATGGGCACACTATGCAAACGAACAATCTCTCTGATGTAGATACGAGCCAACCTCTCTGAAGTGTAAGAAGTCAACACTGGAATGAAATGCACATATTTAATCAATTTGTCCACAATGACCCAAACAACATCAAACTTTCTCAAAGTCCGTGGTAATCCTACCACAAAGTCAATAGTAATGCGCTCCCACTTCCACTCCAGTATCACCAACCTCTAAGTCAAACCACCCGATTTCTGATGTTTATACTTCACCTGTTGGCAATTCAAACACCATGAAACATGCCCAAAAATGTCCTTCTTCATCTTTCGCCACCATTATTATTTCTTTAAGTCACGATACATCTTCGTGACACCGAATGGATAGAATAATGTGATCTATGAGCATCCTCAAGAATCAAATTTCTCAATCCATCAACATTCAAAATACAAAATTCGACCCTGAAGCCGCATAACACCATCATCTCCAATCACAAACTTCTTTGCTCCACCTCATTGCACCGTGTCTATTAACACCAACAAATAAGGATCATCATATTGGCAAGCCTAGATGCACTCCAACAAAGATGACTATGCCACAACACAAGCAAGAATCCTACTAGTCTCAGGCATATCTTATCTCACAAATCTATTAGCCAAGGCCTAAACATCCATAGCTAAAGGCTTCTCCTCAGCTGGTAAAAATGCCAAATTGTCCATACTCTCTGCCTTTCTGCTCACGACATCAACTACCACATTTGTCTTTCCCCAATGATATAAGACAATGATAACACAGTTTTTCAACAACTCTGACACCTCAGTTGCCTCAAGTTCAAATTCTTTTGCTTGAACAAGTGTTGGAGACTTTAATGATTAGTGTAAACTTCACATGATACACCATATAATTTGTGCCTCTAAATCTTGAGCGCGTGCACAATAGTTGCCAACTCTAAATCATGCATAAGATAGTTCTTCCCATGGATCTTCAATTGACGCGACACGTAGGCAATCACCCTACCATCCCGCATCAATACTACACCAAGCCCAATGCACGGAGTATCACAATACATAATGTAAGACCCCGAACTTGTGGGCAACACTACCACTAGAGCTGTAGTCAGAGAAACCTTGAGATTTTGATAGCTCTCCTCACGCTCATCTGACTATCTGAAAGGAGCATCCTTCTGAGTAAACTTGGTCAATGGAGCTGCAATAGATGAAAGCCCCTCCACAAAGCGGTGATAGTAGCCTGTCAACTAGGAAAATTCAGATCTCCATAGCTGAAGTGAGTCTAGGACAATTTTGAACTGCTTTAGTATTCTTAGGATCCACCTTGATTCCATTACCAGAAACAACACGACCGAGGAATGCAACTGTGTCTAACTAGAAATCACAATTCAAAAATTTGGCATAAAGCTGACGATCTTTCTAAGTTTGAAATACAACTGCAAGTGCTGCTCATGCTCCTCCATACTAAGAGAGTAAACCAGAATATCATCAATGAACACAATCACAAAGTAATCCAAATAAGGCTTGAACACTCGATTCATCAAATCTATGAAAGTCGCTGGAGCATTAGTCAAACTAAATGACATCATCAAGAACTCATAATGATCATAACGAATCCTAAAAGTTGTCTTAGGGACATCCGATTCCCCAATCTTCAGCTGATGATATCCATATCTCAAATTAATCTTGGAGAACACCTTGACACCCTGAAGCTAAACAAAACAAATCATCAATACAAGGTAATGAATACTTGTTCTTGATCGTAACCTTATTTAAATACTGATAATCAATGCACATCCTCGTAGAACCAACCTTCTTCTTCACAAACAACACCAACGCACCCTAAGGAGAAATACCCGTTCTAATGAACCCCTTATAAATCAAATCCTGCAACTGCCACTTCAATTCTTTCAACTCAGCTGGTTCCATACGGTTTGGTGGAATAAAAATGGGATAAGTTCCCCAAACCAAATCAATGTAAAAGTCAATATCCCATTCAGGTGGAATAACAAGTAAATCTGCCGAACACACCTCCGAAAACTCTCTTACAATCGGAATTGAGTCCATAGAAGGAAGCTTCATACTAGAATCTAGAATGTAAGACAAATGTGCGAAGGACCCCTTCTCAACCATGCGTTGAACCTTTAAATGAAACCTCCTTACTAGTAGAATGTTCAAGGGTCCTCTACTTTAATTAGACAACTCCAACATAGTTAAGATCATAGTCTTGACATGATAATCCAAGATGGCATGATATGGGGACAACTAATACATACCAATAATGACCTCAAAATCTACCATATCTAACAATAAGAGATCAACTATAGTATCAAAACTATTAATAGTGACCACACAAGACTGATACACTCGATCAACTACTATAGAATCCCCAACCATTGTGGACATAAAAATAGGAATATCAAGAGAATCACGAGGCATACTCAAGTACGATGCAAGATATGAAGACATATATGAATAAGTAGAGCCTGAATCAGACAACATAAAATCATCTTTAAGACAAACTAAGATAATACCTGTGATGACTGCATTAGACGACTCTGCGTCGACCCTACCAGGAAATGCATAACAATAGGCTGAACCTCACTAATCTATCATCCTCTTCTAGGACAACCCTTAATTGGCTGACCTCCACCTCTAGCTTGCTGGCCCCTACCCCTAGATGTCTGGGCGGGTGGCGTAGCAACCGGTGCTTGAATCATAACACGAGTTCCTTGCTGCGGTATAATACTCTATAACCTGGGGAAAAACCTCTTGATATGCCCCATATCTCCATACTCATAGCAACCTGCCTGCTGATGTGACTACTGAGTGTGAAACTGTCCCTGATGACTCGATTGACCACCATAAAAACTCTATACTCGTGTGCATTGATAGGAACTGGAGATGCACTAAATAATGGCTTCCCTGAGCGAGAACCACAAAAATTATGACCACCTGAAATACCATGAGAAACTTGGAGTGCTGACTGAATCAACCTAACATAATGATTCTACCAAAAGAACCCCTACCTCCAGATAAAGAACTATTGAAACCCCCAAAATAACGAGGCCTCTTATCAGGGGTCGCCTCTCTTCCTTGGTTTTGAATTCGCTTAATCCTTGATCAAGCTCAACTATGTCTAATAAAATACTAAGCGGGCGTTGCAAATATAATCCGGGGTATTATGCCCAGAGTCGATCCCACAGAGAATTTACATATCAAGCAAGCTGTTAGAATACTCAGCTGTCACTTGAGGTTATTTGAATTACTAAAACTAAAGATTAAAACTAAAGGTTAACTGCGCTAAGGTGTAAACAATTGTAATAAAGATCTAAGGTTATGGTTTCCCCCGTCGGTGAACTTACTTCTCGGATACTTCATATAGCTTGATT